>OX422208.1:49897068-50112068 GCA_949130495.1 Sambucus nigra | reverse complement strand
AATGCCCGTGCTTGAAGTCACGAATTTTTTTTGAAAGTAGGTAATCGCGAAATGGCGAAAATTTCCGAAATACGTAATTGCAAAACGGCAAATATATTGTTTCCCTACAAAACAAAGTGTAATTTTTAAAAAAATTGCCATGACCTCCTTTGTTTATAGGACTATCCACCATGTTTAACATATAACAAATTGTCCAACAACATTCAAATAGTCTAAATTCATATATAACATGAAATATAAAATATTCATCAACTAAATTCACATTGCGACTCAAATAAACAAAGTATCCATTTAAAAAAATTGGACATAGTCTCCTTTGTTTATTAGGCTATCCACCCTCGTAAGGGATAACAACCAATCTAAGAATATTCAATGACCTCAAAAGTAAAATCTAACAAATCTCATAACAAAACAAACTTCGTAAAAAAATCATATATATATCAACTGAAGTCGTCTCGCTTGTTCCACTATAATAAGTGTCCGTACTTTGTAAAATTTGACCTCATACAAAACAAAAATATAGTTAGAAAATTAAAATAGCTAGTCAAATATTAAATAGGGTAAAGATATTACCATTCCAACATAATTTTGTAACACTCTATATTATTCTTTTTACTTAACACAAAATCTTATTTTTTTTATCTAACAAAAACGAATGGCCCGAAAAAAAAGTGACACAACACAAATCATTTTTTTTAACTAAACACGAACACAACTCAATGCAAAAGAGACACGACACATGACATGAAATATTTTTTTCCACCCTAATAAAAGCAACACAACACAATAGTTTTTACCGTAAAAACGGTTAAAACATATAAAAAAATGTTTTGATATATATTTAAAAAAATAATAGGTTTTATTTTTTTTTAATAGTTTTTATATTAACATTTTTTATATTAATTGTTTTATTATATTAACATTTTTTATTACAACTCAGTAAAATAATTTTTTTTTATATTAACTGTTTTTTCATTAACAGTTTTTAATTGTTTTGTTATATATTAACAGTTTCTATATTATAAAAAACTGAACTAGTGAGATTGGAAGCTACTACAAAACATTAAAAAAACATTAAAAATAAATAAAAATCGAGATAAAAAACTGAGATATAAAAATTGAACTACAAAAACATTAAAAAATAATTAATATAAATTCTGAGATTTTTATTTAGAAACTGAGTTAATATAAAAAAGTAAAAATAGTGAATAATTTAAACTAATTGAGTTGTGTTAATATAAAAAACATAGTTATAAAAAAAATTAATATAAAAAATAGTTAAAATAAAATAAACACATGTGATGGGTAATTTAACACATGCAATTTAAAAAACAAACACTTTCATCACCTAAAAAAAATCTGAGACAAAAAATAACTAAAAATATATTTTATAACACCTAAAAAAAAAAAGAGTTTTCCCACCACATAATTATACACACACGCACACATGTTATGCGTAACAATGCAAAGAAAATGGACACAACAGGTAATTCATGAAAACAGTAGTCTAAATAGAAAAAAGGAAACCCATTTTAGATTAGTACATACGAGAACCACCATGGGAGTGTCCTCCTGCTTCTTAACAAATAACG
This sequence comes from Sambucus nigra, assembly GCA_949130495.1. Taxonomy (NCBI): domain Eukaryota; kingdom Viridiplantae; phylum Streptophyta; class Magnoliopsida; order Dipsacales; family Adoxaceae; genus Sambucus; species Sambucus nigra. The sequence goes on along the minus strand of OX422208.1, from coordinate 50,110,476 downwards.
TCCCACCTCCATTAAGAGAATCATTCGGTAACAAAAATTTGCACACTCAACTAATTATTACAAATTGAAAAAAAAGATATGGTACCGACCTTATTCAGTTCAGCGAGGCTAATGACCTCTTGAGAATTGCTACTTCTATGTGCTTGTTAATTCCCTCTGTAGCAAATGGCAAAAAATACTGCAAAATATACACAGTTACAAAAACTCATACATCTAAAAAAAAAGTAGTAATCAAAATGCACCATAAATCTGAAACCCAAATTAAACGCACCGTAGATCTGAAAAAATGCACCATAGATATCACCTTATATCTGAAGAAAAAAAATGGACCATAAATTTGAAACCCAAAATAAACGCACCATAGATCTAAAAAAATGCACCATAGATCTCACATTAGATCTGGAAAAAAAACGCACCATAAATCTGAAACTCAAATTAAATGCACCATAGATCTGAAGATACGCACCGTAGATCTCACCTTAGATCTGGAAAAAAAACCATATATCTGATACGCACCATAGATCTGGGAAAAAAATACACTAGTACAATTTAAAACCCCCCAACCGTGCTAAGACATTTACAAAGACAAAAGAAAAATTGAAATTAAGGATAAAAACCATACCTGTTGCAAGTTCATAAACCCTAAATCCAAATTTAAAAAAAAACAAACCCAAAAGTGTGTGCGTGTGCGTGTGTAAGAGTGTGAGAAAGAGAGGATGAGGCAGTGGAGTAGATAGAGGCAAAGGGGGAGGCGATTGCACTGCAGACGGAGGGGTGAGAGGGAGGGGCGACAGAGATGGAAATAGGGTTTGGTTATGTGGGTCTTGGGAAAGTGAGACGTGGGTTTGGTTTGGTTGGGAATGGGATGCTCACCGAGGGTTTTGTTTGTTTTTCTCAACTTGCCATGTCACAATGTTTAAATTATGACATGGCAAATTGTGACATGGAAAACTCTAACACCCTTAGATCGTCCCAGACAATTTGATCATGGCCATTATTTTTTTGGAACAGAAAAACATCATCCTCTCATATAAATATACACATATATCGACAAAATTTTTGAAAGTACGTAATCCTAAAACGACGAAAATTCAAAATACATAATTGCAAAACGACAAAAATTTCATTCCCAAACAAAACAAAGTGTAAATTTAAAAAGAAATTGTCATAATCTTATTTTTTAAAGGACTATACACCCTTCTTAAAAAATAACAAATAGTCCAACAACATTCAAATAGTCTAAATTCATCAAACAAATTCACATAAAAAATAACAAATAGTCCAACAACATTCAACATTCAAACTAATTCTCATGTAAGTCAAAAAGTGTTTTTACAACACAAATAAGGTTAAAAAATTTAAAAATTTTGGGCAGAATTTCCTTTGTTTATAGAACTATCTACACTGTTTAAAAAAAAATACACCACCAACAACAATGTAATAGCCCTTCTTGAACATCATAAAAAAACATCATCAATATAACTCAATTCATGTAAATAACTACAATGCATCAATAAAGAAATAAAATTACCTATGATGCACAAACTTAATTCCGTAAATATATTTTCGCCCAAATCTCTTAGCCATCAAATATTGTCTTAGTAAATATGTTATTTGTCCATGACAACCAAGTCAAGGGGAGGATGACTTAGGCTCCTTTTCTTTTCCTCTTTTTTCATTTCCTTGCTGTGGCTTGCTCATGTGTCCAGTACAATAGGTTAATAGTGAACAACATAATAGAAACTACTCGCATAATAGTCAACAAAAGAATCTTAAAGCATACTAATCAGAAGAGATAAAGTTTTCCCTTGTTGATGCTGGAAAATCGGTCCCCGTTTTTTGTCTTTGTTGGAAGTCTGGTTATGTTGACCCTGTTCTCTGTTAGTTTTGCAATGTTTTGAAATTTTTTAGTAATTCGTACGTATTGAAATATAGAAATATAGTGTTAACCTTGAATACATATATAATTAAAAACGATTATAACAAAAAAAGATTTAGCACCTTTGTATGTACTTAATAAGAACCCAAAATTGTACATTTTATACCCCGAATAGATGTATTTTAGTTGCTAATTCTCGAAAATTTGGGCCTTATGCGCTTAAATGTTTATCTTGTAGGTCAAATTTTGCATTGCAGAGTTCAAACGCTTAAATCAAGGCAATTGTGCGCAATATGGAGCTAAATACCCAATCCCCTCACCCTAACCTAGCCCATCCTAGCCTTAGCCTTTCCCGACCCGTGTGTGTTGATTTTGTACTTTTTTTATTAATTTTTAGATTTTTAATTTGAGTTATTTTAATTTTAGGATTTATTTACTATTTTTATATTTTATTAGTATATTTTTATTTCATCTTTATTTTTATTAGTTATTAGTTTTATTTTTATTAGGATTAGATTTTTTTAGGATTTCATTTATTAGTTTTATTTGATTTTACATTTATTTAGGATTTTAATTTTAGTTTTATTAGATTTTATTTTTATTTTTATTTTTATTTTTATTTTTATTTTTATTTTTATTTTTATTTTTGTTTATTTTTATTTTTTATTGAGTTTTTATTTTATTTTTAGAATAGGAATTTAATTTTTAGATTTTTAATTTTTTTTAGTGTTATTTTTAAGTGTCGAAATAAAACACACACACAAATCCTATACACTAACCTACACATAAACTACACACAACACCAACCCTCACCCTCATACTACTAACCTACACCCACACACACCATAACACACACCACTCCATCTTCAACCTTCCACCCTTCTCTCTCCTCTCTCCTCACCAACAAAACCTCCATAGCTATTCCACCTCACCCCCCTCTCTCCACTCTCCTTGCCACCTGAAAAACCTTAAACCCCCTGACTAACCCGCCGGACCAGACCCACCTTTTCAATACCCATCTCAGCACCTCTCTACAACCTGCTAAACCCGAAAACCCCCTATCTCAAATCCGGCGCCATCCGAACCCCTCTCGCCCATCCATCGCCACCCACCACCCGACGAGCCCCTCCTGTCGACGACCAAACCAAACTCCGTCTTAGCGTCCAACGTCCCCAACATCCTACCTCCGCTAACGAACAGAAACCAACCATTACCACACTCTAGCCTCACACCTACTCCAGCATGCCGATCGCCACTCCGTCGGCACCCAACCTGAAACCCAACGGCCCAGCCACCTGCCGACGCCGTTCGAACTCCGGCGACCCTTACCACCATCACCTCCGGTGGCGCGCCAACCCACAACCCAAACCCGGCTACCCATGTACACTTACCCGCATCCCTTACAAACCGGAGCCCCACTCTGGCGTTCAACCCAAAATGCCAAAACTCCGACCCGTGCCAAACCCATTTCAAACCACATGTACCCTCCATTAATTCCTAAAGTAACCCTCACCTATACCTTCCATATTCCACACACTCTTGTCCTCCCATTTTTACCCCTCATGCTCCATGCCTACTATTTAAAGAGGATGAAGACCCCATTTAAAGAAGCTTTTTAGATAGGAAGTTCTAGAGAGAAAATTGTAGAGAAAAACACCATTTGTATATAGTTTTATTTTATTCTTTTTTTTGAAATTTTTGTTAGATATTTGTGAGGTTAAATATTGATTCAGATTTAATTGAGTGGTTATTTAATTTCAAATCACTTGGATGCTCAATTGGAGGGATTGTAAGCTTCAATTTGAAAGAGTAGAGCTCAACATTCTCAAAGAGATTTGGTTTGCTTGTTCTATTCCCTTCTATTTTATTTCAATAGCCTTGATTATTTGTTCATCATGTTTAATATCATGTTAGGCTAGAAAACCCCTTTCAAGGGGTGGGTTGAAACCCTTATTTGATGTTATTTTAGTTTAATTAGTTTGATTACTTGAAATTTCCATTTGAACGTTAATTTTGATCCCTCACCCTTAAATTTACGCCTCGAGAGAGGGTAAATGCTTTTCGAGAGAAAATCGAAATTCTAGTTATAATACCCATTTTAGATTCGAACTAGAGATAGGGGTTTCTTAAGTGAGGCATTACAACTTAAATTTCAACTCTAAATTTATTTTCTAAGATTTACATAAATTTTAATTGATCGATCCAAGCGGGTGATTAATTAAAAGGAGTGTAGATATATTTTTCTAGAGTTGTGGGGTGTTAAACTTAATTTTCTAAAATATTACTATTATAATTACACTTGCAACGAGAGTTGGTTTGTAATTTTGATATTAATTTGGGATAATTCAAATAATTAAATTAATTAATTAGAATAACTAAAATTTGTGGTGTAATCCCATTCCTTGATTGTTCTCACAATTATTTACCTCACTTTATCTCTTATTTTAGTGTTAGACTTTATTTTTCACTTTTAATCACTTTCTAGTTAGTTGGTTTCATCTCATATATTAATTTAATCTTATTTCATCTCACCTTACCCAAGTGCTTTAATATTTGAAAAAACTAAAAAAAAATTAGAAAAGTGAAAAAGCACAAAAAGAAAATAAAAATTGAATTGCAATTGTATTCCCTCGCTTTACCCCCCTTGGAAGTGGATTGATATCCTTATTTACCGCTACACTTGAGATTGTTATATTTTGTAGGTATTTTAAGGTTTTGACTAACTTGACTTTCAACAAGGACATACAAAAAGCAAAGTTATCAAATGGCGCCGTTTTCAGGGATATTAATTTTGTAGGTAAATTGAGGTTTTGATTAGAAGGACTTTTCAAGCAACGACAAAAGACAAAAAATATACACGGAAAAGTTATTTCTATCAAATGGCGTCGTTGCCATTCTTGGGATCGTGAAGCTCGGAGCGGATTCAATTTTGTAGTTCATTTATTTCATATACTTGTTGTTTTTAGTAGCATTTTTGCATTTTATTAGAAGGATTGTATTAGGAGTATATTAATTGGCATGTATTGCGGTGCATAGAGACACCATTTTATTTTTATTTTTAAAATTTGTAATAAATCGAAGACAAGCATTATAGGAAAACCGAACAAGGTAGAGAGAGGGCGTCCAAAGGCGAGGAAATGAAGGCTCTCTACCTTGGGTCGGTAGGACTCCCGGGGACGAATGATATTGGCGCAATCTCCCCCTGGTCGACTCAAATTTTTTGACACCCCACGGCCTAAAAACCGTGGGAGGTACATTTCTCAAACCCTCGAGCCTCTCCTGGTAGCGAGTCAATTCTTTTGTGTGCTCTTATTCTCGCATTTATTTTCGAATGGTGTGATGAATTAATTAACTAAGACCTACACCCGGTCACTCATGAGAAGTGATTTCATCACCCGACTCACTTGCTTACCAATTGTGTGCTACCCTAGCTATCACTAAATTTAAAATCAATCAACTAGGTAGCCCAATAGGAGAATATTTTGCAAAGGCTATCACTCAGATAATTTCCGTGATTTTTATTGCCCGCGGACTTAATTAAAATTTGAGTACCCTTTCACTAAATTTAAAGATAAAAATTGGCTATGTGCTAGTTAGGATTTATCCTTGACTTGTGTGTGTGTCCAATTCCATTTTTTCGGTAGTCGATTTTAATTGGTTCGTCCAAAATTAAGAGTCCACATTTTCCCCCACATTTTCTTCTAAAAAATCCAAAAATATTTTCTTTGATTATTTTTATAAAAAAATCCAAAAAATATTTTCTTTCTTTTATTTTAGAAAAATCCAAAAATATTTTTCTTTCTTTCATTTTAGAAAACTCCAAAAATATTTTATTTCCTTTTGAAAAATTTTCAAAATTCAGAAAAATATTTCTCTCCACATGGCCAAAGAACGTCCTTTACAGGACTACTTTGGTCATTTCCCATTGTCACGCGACACATGTGAGAGTGATCTCGAGCCGTCTCTTTATGATATTTTTAATGGTTTCACCTTTCTCACGATTACCGTAGATACTCTTGATCCGTCCATGCACGCACCTCCTATTCCATCACCCTCGGTGTCAAGTGTCGACGTGTCTCATCCATCGTTGTGTACCCACTGTTATTATGCCGATCACATGTCCCATGAGTGCCCTTACATTTCATATCCATCTGAACCCACCATGGAACATGTGTATCCATATGACACTGTTTCGGAACCCACCTTGGCCAACTATCCCAATGTACCCAATCCCTAGTGGTGTGAGTACCCAAGCTATTCGTGGAGGCCTAATCACCCTTCCACATAATACGAATCCCAACCCGATGTTGTGGATCCTCACACATTCCAACAGTCGTCATGGAAACCTTGTGAACCCGTTCACGATCAGTTCCCTCACTACGCACCCCATGAGTATCAACCATTTGTCAATCACGAAAGCGATCCTTTCGTGTATGATGAACTTGTCCCCACCCCACACACTTCCTTTGAGTATTCTCCATATAGTCATGAACATAGCGAGTTGTGTCCACCTCAACCACCACCACCACTCGTCACTCCACCACCACCATCATCCACCTCTGCTCTCGAAAGCCTCTTGCAAAAGTTCATACTCGAGTAAAAGCAAGCCACTCAAATTCAAAATCAAGCTCTTCAAAGGCTCAAACAAAGGTTAAATGAATTGTAGTGTGCGAGAGAGTCGGACATTCCCATGGATCCACCCATCATTGCAACCGAGTGTGATGATGATGTATCCTCTTGTGACGCATATTTTGAGTGTGACGAACCCTCTCACCCCGAGAATCTTGAAGTTGAGACCATCCCATGGTCCGGGTCCCAAGTCGACAATTATGTTGACTTACCTTTCGATAGTGAACCTGATCCAATCCCACCATATCCGCATGAACCCCACTTTGAGGTTCCTATTCCCTTTCCTGTCACATCCAAAAACATGCCTGAGTCTACACCTATTGAGCTTCACCCTTGTGTTCCCGAGGAACCAATTTATCTTAGGTTAGCTCCGGCTACGAGTGTTCACCATTTTCCCGAGATAAAATCCATGATAGTTCCTAACTATCCAGATCTGGATGATGTTCCACCAAGCATGGCTCCCTTTGAGCCCAATATCTCTAGTGATTCATCTATATCTGAGCTTGGTTCCTTGATTTACCCACCCACCACATTCAATGATGCTACTCTTGTGGAAAAGTTGACAACTCTATCTTTAGAAACCACACTCCCTTATGAGTATTCCTTTACTCCTCCCAATGAGTGTGAGTCTCCCATGCTTGAGTTGGATCATCTTCCTCCATCGTTTATCCCACTCGATACACCGTTTATCCCGCCCAACCCACCCATTATCCCTTTCACCCCACCACCTGGTTGGGATCTTGATTTTTCACATTTCAAGTTTTCAACCATATATTTAGATCCTAACCTGAAACCATCCACCACCCATGAAAGTATATGTGGTGCTACTCTCCACTTCCGTGACACCGAGCTTGTTGCTCCATGCACACCGCTTCCTTGTGGTGTTGATTTTTCTTCTCAATAGCTCCCTGGCGTGTCACGGCGCGACCATTACCATTGCCTATTTATAGAATGGTCGTGTGATTTTTCTGAGCCCCATTTGATTCAACTTAGCAAACCATTTTTGCCTCCCTCACCAATTAGAGCACCATGCTTATAAGGCCCTTGTTGCCCTCACATTTCGGCTCAATAAGGCCCGTGGCCGATACCTATTCACCCTTTCCACCCTCACCCTTACCTTAATACCCACCCACCCACCCATGGTCCACCGATGCTTTGCATCCCGTGATGCACTTTGCCATACAAGTGCATTGACCCTTTTAGCCTCTATCCAACAAGACTGACGCTTCAGTCTTGTTTGGGGGTGATTATCATCACCCAATTTTTCTGCCACCCTGCACTTTCCTAGTTCTTATCCTTAGGGTGAGAATGGTTCAGTCTGGCTGAAGACATTAAACTTAGCGCTACCGGGAGGCAGCCCGCGTTTCTTGTACTAGTCTCATCCTGTTTGGGGGTGGTGTTTCACATCACCCAACGCTTCACATGCTTATAGACTTGTACGCATTTTTTTCTCACTTCTTATTCAGGTTTATTATTGGCAACATCTTTCCACTTCATTAGAGGTTCATTCTGGTAATCTCTTTCCTACCTTATGCTCTCAATGTTAAAAATCATTTTACCTAACATCGAGGACGATGTTCCTTTTTGTTTGGGGGTGGGGAATTTTATCAAAATCATACCTCTATTGAAATTTTTTGATTTTGAACCTGATTTTTAAAATTTAGTGCAGTTTCTTTCATCTCACTCATTGATGTGAATTTTCAATCATCCATCTTTTCAAAGTCTAGGAATCAAGCTAGAGAATATTTTTTCAAAATAGCTTATGTAATACATAACAAGGCATGTTGCACCATGAATTTCTAGACTCAACAAAATTTGCGCACTTATCACGTCACTACGGTTTAGAGTTGAGGAGTACTACAATTCTAAAGAGAACCTTAAGGATCACTAGTGGAGACTTTAGCTTGTGAGATTCGTGCCTTTCACTTTTTTGAGTGTTTTACGCAAACTCCAAGTTACAAGTTGATTCAACTTCCTTTGGGTCCGCATTTAATTGTTGTGTGATCTCATTATTCTTCAATTTTTGGCTTGATCACTGAGAACGACATCACTTTCGAGTTGTAAGAAATGCGTATCTTGAAATTTGTCCCGAATACTAGATTATTCATCCATACACCTACCACTTTTCCATTTCGCATCAATTTTTCACCCATACACTTCACTCATTACATTCCCACGCTTTCCCATATTTCATATATAGTCCCCTCACCATTCATATATTTCCCCACACCATCACCTATCACCTCCATTTATATCACCATCATCTTGAGAAAAAGAGTGTGATTTCAAATGTAAATGTCTTCATTGTTGGTTTGAAAAGAGAGAGAAAAAAATAGCAAAAATAGGAAAAATAGAAAAAAGAAAAAGAAAAAAAATATAGAGAAAAAAAAGAAAGAAAAAAAAAGAGAGAAAAGAAAAGAAAAAGATAGTTGTAGTTAATTTTTATGTAATAAAGACATTTGTGCCTAAAGTGTATAGACTCTTCTCACATATCGCATCCATCTTTTACCCATCGCATATCCATCACTCATCATCTACCTCATCCCATCCATACTACCTATCATATCTTTCTCATCCCATTTCATTTCCCCTCACCCATAAAAATCCATGTTTTCCCCTAGGTGTTCGGGCAAATGAAAGTCGACGTGGTGAATAACTCGACATTCTCACTATAGTGATTAACATTTCTTTCATGAGATCATTTTTCTTTCTAATTGTTCTTTCTTTCTTATGTGTGTGTGAGATGTTTGAACTTGCTTACATTTACTCACCTCCTCACACAGAAGAGCAATATACTTACCCTAATCTTGAGAGTTCGTTTGAGAGAGATATATCCAGTGAGATTTGAAGTTGAAGCTTTGATTCCGACAAGGCAATCTAGAAATTACTTTTATGATACTCGACCCGTTTTGACTGATTCACACTACACACGTTGAGTTTTAGGAAGGATGTGACTTGAGTATTTACTTAGCTAAACTTTTTACACATTCTAGCTTGTATTTCTCAAAATATTTTTCTCATGATGGATTGTGCGATCATTCGATGTCTAATAATAGATTGACCGCCTTTCAATAAATTATTACAAATAAGAATTTTGTGGGTATATTCCCTGCAAACCCTCATGAGACACAACTCGTCCTGTAGGACAACCTATAGGTTTAAAGGCTTGTTGCACATGCTAAGTGCAATCGCAAGTGCCCGCGAAAGTGGTACACTTTTGGTTACTTATCTTTCTCTTTCTCTTTCTCTCTATCTTATTGCTCGAGGACTAGCAACGCTCTGTTTGGGGGTGGTGCGATAAGTACCCAAAATTGTACATTTTATACCCCGAATAGATGTATTTTAGTTGCTAATTCTCGACAATTTGGGTCTTATGCGCTTAAATGTTAAACTTGCAGGTCAAATTGTGCATTGCAGAGTTCAAACGCTTAAATCAAGGCAATTGTGCGCAATATGGAGCTAAATACCCAATCCCCTCACTCTAACCTAGCCCATCCTAGCCTTAGCCTTTCCCGACCCGTGTGTGTGTTGATTTTGTACTTTTTTTTATTAATTTTTAGATTTTTAATTTGAGTTATTTTAATTTTAGGATTTATTTACTATTTTTATATTTTATTACTATATTTTTATCTCATCTTTATTTTTTATTAGTTATTAGTTTTATTTTTATTAGGATTAGATTTTTTTAGGATTTCATTTATTAGTTTAATTTGATTTTACATTTATTTAGGATTTTAATTTTAATTTTATTAGATTTTATTTTAATTTTTTATTTCCTTTTATTTTAATTTTTTATTGAGTTTTTATTTTATTTTTAGAATAGGAATTTAATTTTTAGTTTTTTAGTTTTTTTTGTGTTATTTTTAGGTATCCAAATAAAACACACACACAAATCCTATACACTAACCTACACATAAACTACATGCAACACCAACCCTCACCCTCATACTACTAACCTACACCCACACACACCATAACACACACCACTCCATCTTCAACCTTCCACCCTTCTCTCTCCTCTCTCCTCACTAACAAAACCTCCATAGCTATTCCACCTCACCCCCCTCTCTCCACTCTCCTTGCCACTTGAAAAACCTTAAACCCCCTGACTAACCCGCCAGACCAGACCCACCTACTCAATACCCATCTCAGCACCTCCCTACAACCTGCTAAACCCAAAAACCCCCTGTCTCCAATCCGGCGCCGTCCGAACCCCTCTCGCCCATCCATCGCCACCCACCACCCGGCGAGCCCCCTCCTGCCGGTGACCAAACCAAACTCCGTCTTAGCGGCTAGCGTCCCCAACATCCTACCCCCGGCGCTAACCAATAGAAACCAACCATTACCACACTCTAGCCTCACACCTGCTCCGGCATGCCGATCGCCACTCCGTCGGCACCCAACCTCAAACCTAGCTGCCCATCCACCTGCATACGCCATTCGAACTCCGGAGACCCTTACCACCATCACCTCCGGTGGCGCGCCAACCCACAACCCGAACCCGGCTACCCATGTACACCTACCCACATCCCTTACAAACCGAAGCCCCACTCTGGCGTTCAACCCAGAATGCCAAAACTCCAACCCATGCCAAACCCATTTCAAACCACATGTACCCTCCATTAATTCCTAAATGAACCCTCACCCATACCTTCCATATTACATACACTCTTGTCCTCCCATTTTTACCCCTCATGCTCCATGCCTACTATTTAAAAAGGATGAAGACCCCATTTAAAGGAGCTTTTTAAATAGGAATTTCTAGAGAGAGAATTGTAGAAAAAAACACCATTTGTATATAGTTTTATTTTATTCTTTTTTTTTGTTAGATATTTGTGAGGTTAAATATTGATTGAGATTTAATTGAGTGGTTATTTAATTTCAAATCACTTGGATGCTCAATTGGAGGTATTGTAAGCTTCAATTTGGAAGAGTAGATCTCAACATTCTCAAAGAGATTTGGTTTGCTTGTTCTATTCCATTCTATTTTATTTTAATAGCCATGATTATTTGTTCATCATGTTCAATATCATGTTAGGCTAGAAAACCCCTTTCAAGGGGTGGGGTGAAACCCTTATTTGATGTTATTTTAGTTTAATCAGTTTGATTACTTGAAATTTCCTTTGATTGTTAATTTTGATCCCTCACCTTTAAATTTACGCCTCGAGAGAGGGTAAATGATTTTCGAGAGAAAATCAAAATTATAGTTATAATACCCATTTTAGATTCGAACTAGAGATAGGGGTTTCATAAGTGGGGTATTATAACTTGAATTTCAACTCTAAATTTATTTTCTAAGATTTACATAAATTTTAATTGATCGATCCTAGCGGGTGATTAATTAAAAGGAGTGTAGATCTATTTTTCTAGAGTTGTGGGGTGTTAAACTTAATTTTCTAAAATATTACTATTATAATTACACTTGCAACGAGAGTTGGTTTGTAATTTTGATATTAATTTGGGAGAATTCAAATAATTAAATTAATTAATTAGAATAACTAAAATTTGTGGTGTAATCCCATTCCTTGATTGTTCTCACAATTATTTACCTCACTTTATCTCTTATTTTAGTGTTAGACTTTATTTTTCACTTTTAGCCACTTTATAGTTAGTTGTTTTCATCTCATATTTTAATTTAATCTTATTTCATCTCACCTCACCCAAGTGTTTTAATATTTGAAAAAACTAAAAAAAAATTAGAAAAGTGAAAAAGCACAAAAAGAAAATAAAAATTGAATTGCAATTGTTTTCCCTCGCCTTACCCCCTTGGATGTGGATTGATACCCTTATTTACCGCTACACTTGAGGTTGTTATATTTTGTAGGTGTTTTAAGGTTTTGACTAACTTGGCTTTCAACAATGACACAATTAAAAGCAAGTTATCAGTACTAACCATTGTTGATATCATGACAATTGGTATTTGAAAGTTTTGAACATCTTCAACTAGATCATTGAGCTCCAATGCTTTGTCACCCCACACATTTTCTTTATCTTAGATTTTCTGGATATACTTATTTAGGAATAACTTTAGAAGCATGTTCATTTGTATTAACCAAATAATATAGCATATATATATATGTGTGTGTGTGTGTGTGTGTGTGTGTGTGTGTAATGATGTAGTCGTTTACCTCATATCCGATATTTTAGCCTCCAATTTCTTGAAATGCGGTCGCGTAACCGATTGATATTGCCTACGAGGTTTGTGCCATTGCCAACCCTTAGACAGATGTCCTCGAAATTAATGAACTCAAACTTGTTTGACTTCATTTTTATATTATATGTTTGCAGCTCCTGACCTATTGTGATGTCAGGGAAATGCATAATGTATTGATGTGGGATTAATCTGAATGCCTTCTTATCATCGTTGACTTTGAAGTTAGAGATTACGTACAATTAGCCTTCTAGTAGTTTGCTGAAATCTTCAACATCCTCGTTCCAAATTACTACGTGGTTGTGATCATCCTAAAAAAATGAATCTATTAATGAATTTAATTGAAATATGATTACATTATCCAACTTCAATCAGAATGATGTTGTAAATAGTCTAGTGAAAAAATGTAAAACAATATATACATAGTTGTTTTTCCAGGAATTTATATTGTTCATGAACAAACTTATTTGTTGGGGTTAGAATTGGCATATCAGATGATAAACATGAGAAAAAACAGGACATACATAAAAATTTAAATTTTGGTTAGGAAGTTAAAGAAATGCCAACAATTTAGTTTAGGAAATGTAACTAAGAAAATATCTAATGATGCTCAGATTTACAAACGAACATAACTAATTTTAAAATGCCAATTATTTTAATGAACATTTCCTATGTTCAATATCTCTATAAAAGATACATTTCATATAACCTACATAGACCCTCTATAGAAGATACATTTTGGATTTACAAAATCAAAAAATGTCTTTTTAGTTGGATCTCTGATCTTCTACTCTTGGTTTTTATCCGAGCATTAGATCCTATTTGCTGGGACCTCTGATATGCTACACCTATCCAGAATCTGATCTGAGCAGGGACGTATCGGCTAGAGAACATGGAAGGGGAACCATTCTCTAACCCTTGGAACGTAGATCATCTAAAGAAATACTATCAATAGTATTACTTTAAGTTGCTTTAATTTCCTCATTGTAACTATTTCAAGTTCTAGGAGTATGAATAAAAAGAAAGTATTCCCTCATATTTGATCATTTTCTTCTTGTATGAGTTATTAATGTGTCATTAACTTGCAACGTCCATAAAAATGTAATGTATGTGGTAGATTGTTCGTAACTCATTTTTGGTGACATGGTAATTCAAATGGGGTCAACCTTATCCAGTGAATTCTCAAAATAACATCGAGAAGGAGGGAGACACTTAAAACATCATTAATTTGGTGAATTACTCTCTCTGGGAGAAGGGAGTGTAGGATGAGATGACTCTCAACCCACACTCTCAAATTAACGAGAGGGGACATGGTAACACCATTAATTTGGTGAATTCAAATTAAAACATCATTAATTTGGTGAATTACTCTCTTGGCAAGAAGATCGTGTAGGATGAGACGACTCTCAACCCACACTCCCAAAATGACAAGAGGGGACTTCGTACTGTAACACACCGCCTAATTAAATACCGGGTGATCAGTCCTTTATTAAATTAAAGTCAAGGTGAACGGTTGGTTCATTCTCAGCATCACTGTAGTAAAATAATATTTCCAATTTGAACACCCTAAATAATTAAGCTAAGTGTCAAAACAATTTAAAGTCTTATTTTCATTTTATTTAATTCCAATACGAAAGCCTCTATTAATAACCAACGGTTTAAGAATCACATAAATACTAAGGATGCTAATTAACACACAAGAATTAAACCATATAGATAAAATAAACCAAGTTTAAGAACAATAAATGAAATCATCCTTACAATAGTTAACTCCCAAGGAGTACTAAATATTGGAAATATAAATGAACATAATATCTGATAAATCCAAACAGAATAGGAATTCGGGAGACACATTCCCTAACTAATATGAACTAAAGTAGTCCCAAAATAAATGACGAGGTCATCAAAAACAAAGGCCTGGAACTTCCACATAAGCTGCAGCACGTCCAATCCAAAGAACCTACGCAAGACGCCCCTGTGGCTGGGCACCTATAATACACACACACACACACACACACACACACACACATATATATATATATATATATATATATATATATATATATACAAGAGAGAAAGAAATGACAGAATACGGGTCAGAGCCCGAGTGTAAAACAGTTTTAAAAATAGTTTAGCAAGTATTTAAAATGCTTATCGGCTAATATAACCACCATGTTAGTGCGCAACACTCTCTTGAGAATTCTCACCTCTCATCTAGTGTGCACGACTACCGTACTACTGATCACATAAGTCTATCTAACTTATTTTTTCATAAAGTTCTATCCCGAGAAGTACTAAGGCCATAATATTTAGTTTTAGAAAATCATTCTCTTCCATATTCTTACGTTACTTAGAACCACGTAGTACCATTATAAAATTCACGAACACTTGTTATAAAGCTGAAGCATTTATTCATTACTTAACTACTTATGCACACAGTAGAAAGTTTCCATATATAAGCATATATATATATATATACTATCAGCACCCTACAGAAATCTATGGTGCTGGCATACTCAACGATCAAGTCTCCGTTTCACTCATACTAAGGGAAATACTAGTTGGGAATCACTCTCGAACTGTATTAACACAATACATATACAAATGGAGGCGAAGCATAGCTCCAAATCCTAAGAGGTCAGCACATACCCTCACGTCTCTTAGACATTCTGACTATCATTTTTAGATAGCCTGTATCTAGGATACTATCTTCTAGGGTACGAGTCAATATCCCCCATAAAGGTCCAATCGAGATAAGACTGTCCCGGTGCGAAAACCTCTGTGATAGCAAGTAGCTCGGGTATGATTTTTACACAGATACATAATATATGTACAGTCACACAGTCATATGTATAAATGTTCACATTTTCCAAATTAGGTTCGCCCACGACCTATAATTATTATTAATGTTCTTTGCACAACTTTTAATCAACTATCTCGCATAATGGATTCGTCTCTTTTATTCTCATTTATTATTTATTTCATACTTACTTCTCATATCTCGAAGCATTCTCTTTCACTAAGTATAATTTTAGTAGGTATACCCTCACTTACCTTCAGGTCTAAATATTTCATAAGTCTCAATCTTTTAGCAAACGTACACACAATTTGCAATGTATGAATAGCTCCCCGTTAACCCATAATTTCATCCCATATTAATTTCACTCAATGGAGTCTACTTAGACCCTACTGGTCCTCTTCATAACTCATTATACTATTTAAAAGATATTTAAGAGTTCCCACGTATTTTATCCGGATTAAACAAAAAGGGGAAAAATATGCACTTTTCCAGGAGGGATCGATCGATCGAGGAATGGGGTCGATCGATCGATGCTCTTGGTCGATCGATCGATCAATCAGTTCTTGCCCAGTTTTCTGCAAATTTCAACCCACGAGTTCAATCATTATAACCCCTCCAAACCTTTATAATTTCATCCCAAACTCCTAACCAAGTTATCTGAATGTCTAAGCAATGTATATAAACAAGGTCTAACATAAAAACATCAATCAATCCTGAACGAGTCAATCAAAAGGGGTTTAATCTCAGATTGCTTTAAAAAACCCAATTTTGTATGAATAATCACAAACCTCTATTTTAATCCAGATCTTCTTCCCAAATATCATAATAAATTCATGGCTAATCCTCTACATATGATCATGATTTCAGACTATATGGATTCTCCCTATAACACATATAAATTCTCTTCCAAAACATATAATTCTTCAATTAAAACATATGATTTTCATTCATAGACTAACATGGAAGGAATACCAACTAGAAATCAGCAAGATAGATACTTGCCTAGGATTAAAGGGTCTTATTTGTTGATGAAAAATATATGGTTGCATTCCTCCTCCTGCGATCTACGTTTTGGTGGTGGTGGCGGTGCAATCGAGTGAGTTCTTGGCCTTGGATTGCATGGAAAACTCTTCACCTTCTTCTCTAATGGCCGTTCTCTTGTTATGTGTTTGATAACCCTAGAAGAAAACTCCTAATGGCTGATATATCCTAAGAAAATTCGTGGGATTTAATTACCCAAAAATACAAAATGTTATAATACCCTCCCGGGATGTCAATTTGGCCTGAAAATGCCCCGAGACCCAAATTAAACCCCCGAGTACACTTTTCTGACTATCTCGACCCTTCTAGACACTTTGGAGCAAAATGACCATACGGGTGACTTATAATTTATTCACTTTATAATAATAATTTAGTTCCAACACGACACAGGCGCGTCCCGACTTAATTTCCATAATTGCCATTTTATTCACTCGTGACGATATTAATGAAATCAATCTCATATATTACTTTACTCCTCCAGTAATACTCAAAAAAATTTCAGTAATTACTAACTCACATCTAGCTAGTAAATATTAAAAATAAATTTTTGGATTAATATTAAATTAATATCTCAATTAAATTTAATAAATCCCCAATTTCAAAAGCCATAAAAATATGGGGTATTACATACTTCCCCCCTAATAACGAAATTTTGTCCCGAAATTTAGAAAATAAGGTATGCCTGGTAAAAATAGATCTGGATACTTTATCAATACTCAAAACTGACTTAAGGGTAAGGCGAATTTCTGTAGTCCCCGACCTCACAATAATCTTATTCAACACTCTCAATACTATCAGTTATAGAGTCACACCTTAATAACGGCACTTAACATTGTGCTCCAATCCGTTGTTATTCGCATAAGACGAGCCTACACATCATTGGCCCCCATTGTCTCAATATTATTGGGAGGCCGCACCTCGCTACATAGAAATTACTCGTATTTATCTAAACACAAAACTCCCTTTTTGAGAGAAACCATGCGAACATTTGACCACTCTTATCAGTTCTTCGAATCTCGATTCTTGGAGACGTAACTCTTATGACATTCAAAAGTCACCTAAAATAGCCGTGATAATTCCACCACAGTCATCAGACTCTAACTCGGCCGATCAAAAATATTGATTATCCACTCACCTCTAAACAACTAGAGGGAGAATAGTTATGCTTTTTCCACACAAAATTCCAATAAGCAGTTTTTCCACAATAAACAGGTACAAGTGCTTCCACGAAACTCTACTGTACTGAACGTCACTTGCTAGATACATCCATTATGGAAATAAAATGATCACCATGCATTCAAAATTACTTTCACGTGGTTCCACTAATCTTTAATCACCTCACCTACTCCCAGCTAAGGGTGATACAACCTACTCAAAACGAAATGTTATCCCCATTGCTTCCCGAAACTCTGGTTTGAAGGTGGGATTCAATGATCCCATTCTAGTTCAGAATAATACTGGGGAGAACCTCTTACCAGCGTGATTCTTATTTTCAAAGAAAGGTTAGGGCACACTGTCTAATAGTGCATACCACCCAAAATAATAATAATCATTTTCTTTTAGGTCAACTTGTTCCACACATTCTAAGGAACTCGTGACCTTACCTTGAAGTTGGCACCCCATCCAAGAAATTTCACACAATTGCTCTCTTCTATTTTAAGAATCGTAGGTTTGCTATAAAATTATCTGGTCGATCCTCTTGTTCCAACCGATTTCTATCTATGAGTAGTGCCCGCGGAGACTACTCGCTATGTCCCGCCTAACATCGACTTCTAATTGTAATGTCTCACGTTAAGTGACACTTAATACTCCCCTTCGTTCCTTAGCATATATCCAAAATTCTGACTCGTGCACTGTTCTCCATGATATGCACGAACCATTATACCTTACTAACATCATCATTCAAGCTACGCGCAAGTCGTTTTTCACACTTGACTATGTAAAAATTCACTCTGAGTGTTTTCCAGAATAGTTAAGTTTTATCCTTCACAAAGAATACCCTTAAATGTCTTCCCATAGCCTTCCAACTAAATTCGTGTTTGCTATGGTGATCGTACTCGTATGTATGTATTATCGTCCTTCGCACCACACTTAATCCACTCTACCATTTCCACTTTGTTATGTCGTTCTCATAAATATATATTCACGCGTCTATTCCCACGTCCTTTCAACTCGACTGATTTAAGCAACAACTAACCAGGATGACCACACATCCGATAAACGGTGCATACTATTGTAAGCATCACCTACGCTTCACATATAACACCCAATTATTTATTCCCTTGTGCTCACAATGTGTTTAAAACACTTGGGTACGCTTAATCACCCTAAAAATTGAAATTTTTAAGTCATCCTTATAATCATTCCACCCTTCAACTCGTGGTGAGAAAACAAAACTTTTAATGTTTCCTTACCACACAACTGGCTCCACTGGCCTTAAATCGGAACTTAACTTTAACTTACAATTAATATTATCGTCTCCTATGACAATCGAGGTACTAGACTCATGGCCTAATGACCAAATATCTCTCTACTTACAACCTTACGCTAAGTTTCATGCGTGGTATGTGTCGCAAAGAAAAATCCAAATAAGGAACCCCCTCGATATACTACTACCTAGCAATGTCGTTTATCGAAATTCGTTGGGTCCACCGTCCATAACCTGTACCCCTCTATTCCGTATTTTGATAGAAAATCTACATCTCTTCTCGCAATTGAACTGAAACAAAGAACTTTTTACTAATTGTACTATTACTCAGTATTGGTAGTAATTACATTCCATAAACCTCATACGTATACAATCGGGACTCTCAAAATCCTATTCCCAAACATATGAATATAAGTCCTAACTTTCTCATTCCCAAAGTATAAATATAACAATGCACTCCTCCTAACGCTAAGCCCTGAGCGCTACACATAATAATGAGTGAAATCGTTCCGCCCAATGGTAAACCCAATACACACTGAATCATAATAACAAGTCCACAAACACTCTGGGATTAAACATTTTTGTACCACTATACCCTTCAAAGTCTCTATAATATATAATATGAGTGCAAACCTGACCCTCTCGTAAGTGAGGTTTTTTCCAGAACAAAACATGCTGTACTAAAGCAGCAACCCCAAGTCTTGCAGTCACTGCCCACTATCTTTTAAACCATTTATCTAAAACCATAATCAGTATAATAACATACTCGCATATCACATCAGTAAAATGAGCAATCTCAATAATTTATATAGCACAAACAATGCACCCATTTATCCTCCGTGGATAACACTGAAGACAACACCGCTATACCAGGGAAAACATACACATAATAATAATGCTATAGATATACACACTAAATTATTCTCACATGCGAACCTAGTAATAAACAAAAATGTAATGACTCGCTCGCGTCACATAAAACATGCCTCATCCTCCTAGGATAAAACTCATATTTCTACTTTGCCAATCGCATTGGCTACTTAATGGTCTTTCGGACATAACGCTTCTGTCTGAACCAAATCAAAAATTACATTAACCATTTTCCTTGTAAGCACCATACCCTTGTCCTTTTTCTCGCTTCGGAAAATTTTAACACGTGTGGTTTTAGTCTCCATAAAATACCTCAACACATAACCCACTTATCTCCTGAAATACATTCGAAAACTCACGAACATCTGGAATCGAATCCAGCAGAATCACAATCTCCTTAGAGGTATCCTCCTCCGTGTAATAAAAATGGGTGGGAGATCCTCCTTCTGGGCAAGGCATCACCACCAAAAATATCTCCTACCCTAGAATGGCAAAGATAATACTCCTAACGAAATAATCTATCATGCATCTGTACGCAGCGAGACAATGCATGCCAATAATGACATCGTGCTCATGCATATCTAACATTAGCATGTTCGTAGGTAAAATCAAGCTACCAATCTCTATATTTACACCCCGTCATATAAAGAACATCAAAGACCCATTTCCTAGTGGTGAGTCTACGCATCTCACTGTACTCACTGCCGTGTCTAATAACCCTAAGGCCCATCTAAAATGAGTAGCTATAAAATAGTGCGATGCCCCAGTATTTACTAAATTATGAGCGATAGTACTAGGAAGAAGAAACGTGCCCTCAATGGCCAATAGTGGCTGCAGAATTTCAGTATACTGGATGTTGTACACACAATCGTACTATTTTTGTCCCTATTGTTGGGGTATCTTATCCTCATATGGGCAGTCCTGCCTTCTATGACCCATACTGCCACAATTGAAGCATTTACCTCTAATCTGCTTTATTTTATGACTCTGTTGTCCAGTTTCACCTTTTCCTTGGCCTTGTTGGCCTTGCTGAGCATCTTGATGAAAAACGATGTCAGGTTAAGGACAGTCCTTCCACTTGTGACCCGGTTGCACACACTTATAACAGAGTCCTGAAAGTTCTCACTGGTCAGGTCGAAGTTTCTCTCCAGTCTGATCCGAATAAGTTTGACATTTATGGCCATCCATTACACATTTGAAACCCCTTTTAATGACTCCATTATGACCTCGGCTTTATTGACCTTGATGCTTTTCGCCCTCCATGCATATTTTGTTACCTTCGTAACTTTTACGATCTTGAAGAGTTTGTTGTTGCGATTTTGGTGTCTTCGCACAATTGTCAAATCTAGTTATGTCAAATTGACTAATTTCTCTAGGTCTTTTGCCTCCTCTAAGCTGCATAATGCGATCGTGGTACTGTAAGACTGTAATGGTAACTACCTGTGCCATTTGAGGTGTGAGCTGTTCTTGCTCATTGACTTCCTTAATGACATTAGCTTGTTTGTCTTGATGAGCTATCTGAAAGTTTAAATAATCTGGATTAGTTCAACATTCATATAGACAAATCGCAGAAGCACGAATTTCCAACGCATAAAGATGAATACAATAATCCTAATATTAGGGCTCTAAATCAAAGACACTAAGCTGGAAACGAAATAAGCCGTGCAGATCCTAAAAGGACACTAGAACCTGATGCTCTCATACCACCTGTAACACCCCGCCTAATTAAATACCGGGTGATCAGTCCTTTATTAAATTAAAATCAAGGTGAAGGGTTAGTTCATTCTCAGCATCACTGTCACAAAATAAACCCTAAATAATTAAGCTAAGTGTCAAAATAATTTATAGTCTTATTTTCATTTTATTTAATTCCAATACAAAAACCTCTATTAATAACCAAGAGTTTAAGAATCACATAAATACTAAAAATGGTAATTAACACAAAAGAATTAAACCATCTAGATAAAACAAACCAAGTTTAAGAACCATAAATGAAACCATCCTTACAATAGTTAACTCCCAAGGAGTACTGAATACTAGAAATACAAGTGAAATAAATCTCTGACAAATCCAAACGGAATAGGAATTTGGGAAACACATGCCCTAAATAAGAAGAACTAAAGTAGAAACAAACGAAATGACGAGGTCGTCTAAAGCAAAGGCCAACAACTTCCACATAAGCTGCAGCACGTTCAATCCAAAGAACCTATGCAAGATGCCCCTGTGTGGCAGGGCACCTGTAATACATACACATATATACAAGAGAGAAATAAATGATAGAAAATGGGTCAAATCCCGAGTCTAAAACAATTTTGAAAATAGTTTAGCAAGTATTTAAAACGCTTACCGGCTAATATAACCACTGATACATCACGAATATTGCATATTTATGCACTTTATCTTATGCATTCTAACACTTTTATGTTCTTAATGCTTATATTTATGCTTGTTAACCAGACAACCTCGAATTTGGACATATTTATAATTTGCAGGGGTTAATTGTGCTTTTATAGGTATTGGAACGCTAAAAGTGAGGTTCGGTTGCATTTTGGAGAAGTTTCGTCGTCTAAAGCTACTTTAAGGGAAATTTGGTCTTTTAAAACTCACTATTTTTTATGGAATGGAGTTACCAACATGTATATCATCAAATTATCTTTTCGTGGCCACTGATCCTGCGTCATTCTGACTCCGTATGTGGATGTTATGCCCATTTCCGAAAGATTTCGATATTTTCTTCTACTTCAAGGGCATTTTGGTAATTTCATACTGCATAATTTGGAGGGTTTCAAAATAGAATCATGTATATAATTGAATTAGCTTCACATCGGTTCTGATCATGCCTCATTTTGATTCCGTATGAGGGAGTTATAGCTGTTTCCGTGCAACGCGTCAAAATTGGTTCAAAGAGGAAAAGTGGGCTGTCTCCAGCCCAAAGCAAATCTCAAAACCGTGGTCGATTGGCCCCAAACATGAGGTCGATCGTTCCCATCAGATATGGATGAAAAATGACTTTTTTTGGGTTTTTTGTCTTTGTTTTGTTGGGGGTTTGTTTTGGGGTATAAATAGAGTGTTAGGGGCTTTTCTTTGGACATATTTTTCATTTTTAGGCTAGTTTTTGGGGATTCTTTGTGGAGCTTCTCTCTCCTCTATTCTCTTTGGGTTTACATCCATTTGTGTATGTAAGTATCACTATTCATGTTCTTCTCCATTAATGTAATTTCATTTTTGTTTTATAGCTTTGTAACCGAGATTTCCATGCTTTCCATTTATTTCATACTTAGATAAATTATAGTGTAATTTAATTAGGTCCTTTAATTATTGTTATTTATCATGATTTCTAGCTAATTTAAATTTGGTTTTGTCGGATTAAACTCACCTAGGGTTGACATGTTGCTTTGCTTTGGTGATGGTGTTTACGGGTCTATTTCGGGTGCGTTGTCCTAGTTATTACGCCTAGGGGATTTGACGGGGCATATCATGTATGTTCCGTGCTTACGACCTCGCGTGCGTAATTTTTGGGGTAGTTGTTGACACCCAAATCGTATTAGACTTTTATGCGAATTTAGGGGTGTGACAACTCTTGGTTTAATTAACTGTCGAAAGGAGACGCATTCGTAATAACTCGTCGACCCATGTAACCATTTTATACTAATTAACTCGGGTGAGGGATATTCGACGCAACGTATAGTTTTTACTCACTTTCTTAATCTAGCTTTATTTTCCCTTGCCAAGATTACTATTTCCATTTTATGCATCTTTTCCCTTTTTGTGTATAATCATCTTTTACACTTTTATTTACGAATATTAAACCTTATAAATTCTAGCAACTCGTCTCTCTAGATTTTCGATACCCGACTTACCGCTATACTCACTCGTTGAGTGTAGTCGTAATTTAGGTTTTTGTATAGTTTAGGTGAGCCGAATATAAAACGACCGGCGCATAGGTGACTCTTGTGCCGCGAAAAAACCCTGCCTATCAAATGGCGCCGTTGCCGGGGAGGTGTTTGTTTTAAACTTATTTGATTTAGTATTTCGTAGTATTTTTTTTCCATTTGTATTTTTTGCCTAACATTTTTGCTGGACTTCTACATTTGAGCGCCAAGAACCGCTTGAATTTTTCGTGCGCACTTCTACTATATGAAATTCTCCACTTCGAGCCATTTTTGGGGTAAGCATGTCTTATTCGAATTCTTTCATTAATCATTGTTATAATTCTCAAAATGCTCGTAGGCCTATGAATTTCGGTAAATACTTAGAGTCCCAAAAAGTTGCAAATTCAAAAATTACTTTGGGCGAGTATAACGAAAGTAAAAATTTGGGTTATTGGAATTTTGATGATGATGATAATGATTTTGGGCCTTTACCTCCTTATAATAGGAATTTTGAAACGAATTCGAATATTTTTCAAAATTCCTATAATAATGAGTTTTCTTTTAAGTCCGATGGTAATTTTCAAAGTTCTCATTTTCAAGAATCCACACCTTGACCTATGACATTCGGTGAGGGCTTGCTTATGCTTGAAAATGAGAAAATTGAAAAATGTTATCGGGAAGAAAATCGTTGTTGGGAGCAAGACTTGGATTTACTGTTTGAATCCGACGACGATTTTACATTCGAGACTTTTGAAGTCGAGGAATGTTTTGAACAAAATGACGACTACGTGCCTACTTTGGAACAAACTATTCTAGACTTTGCCCATTGCACAATAGATATTGAAAGTGAGGATGAAAATGACGTAATATCTATTTGCAATGAAATGATTTCTTCTTTGGCCCCCAAAGAAGAACATTTCATTGAAAATGATATTATTTCCTTCGAAACTCAATCTTCATGCAATGATGATTCATCTCATGAGTTTGAATTTCTTTTATCCCCATTTTCATTCTCTATTATCACACCGCCACAAGTACCCGATGATTCAGTTTTAAACTTTAATGTTTTAAACCTTTTCGCCGATGAGGAGTACTTGCTCAAGTCGCCTTCCACGATCGAATCTTTGCCTTTGTGTGCCCCACCTCCCATTACACTTGCTAAATCTTTGGGAGGATATTCATCTTGTCTCGGTCCCCATATGTTTTTGTCACCCGTTCAATCCAAACCCCCCATCGTCCCTCCAAAACTTTTAATTGACGACGGTTCCTTTCTTCCGCCTTACACATGCCTTCCGTTGTTCAAACGAAATTCATACTTTTCGAAAGGCATGCTTGTATTTGAGGGTACACCGGTTATCCTCCAAAGTCAAATCGTTCTTATGGTGGACCCTCAACTATTTATACTTCTAGTGTACAGTTAGTGTGAAGCCTAAATAGTAGGTTGTATATAGTTAGCTTTTTATTATTTCTCTCTTTAGTTTTTTCTTCCTTTTTAATTTAGTCTAGTGTAATTAGTTAACTTTTTGTTATTTGTTTTTGCTATGCTCATTACTAACTTGTTTTGTAGATTCTTTGGACTTGTTCTTATGGGGATCGCTCCAATTTTGGGTAATATCGCTCTTTTCCTCTCTTTGACTTGGTTCTTAATTTACATTGAGGACAATGTCAAGTTTTAAGTTAGAGGGTGTGGGATATTCTATCCATTTCATATTTTAGTCCATGTTTGTGCTCACATGTTAGTTACTTAGTACGCTTTTCTTAGAAAAATTAAAAATTTTAAAAATATTTTCTTTATTTTTTCTCCTTTATTGGGCATTTTGTCTTTGTTTTCGATGATAAATTTAAATAATTTCCCTATCCAATTGACCACCCCATGATGCATGTTCTCAATTTTAGAAGTTATTAGACTTTAGTCTCAATTATTGATATTATGAATAACTTCATGAATTAAACATTAATCCCATGAGCACATGCACTTTCCTTGCTATATTGATTTGGTTTAAGATTTTTATAACTCGGTAATCTTTTGTTATACTAACACCGAGTAAGATTTTTACCTTTCGTTGTTTGTGAGTGTATACACTATTATTTCCTCTTTGAAAACGTTGAATTCGTTGGTAATATCTCTATCCTTTCATTTGATCGTTCATTAATTGAGTTCATACTTGAAATGTATTACTTGAGCATGATTTTCATATATTGTTTTGACTCGAGAATTGAGTAAACTTGTTGAAATGATCATAGGCCGTCTTTGTATTCCTCCGGGAAGTAAAACTTGTATTCCTACGGGAAGTAAAACTATGTGTTCCTCGGGAAGTAAAAGTATTCCTAAAAAATCCAACTTATGTTGGTTAGGAAGTAAATATATTCTCGAAAACGCCAACTAAAGTTGGTCGAGAGGTAAAATTATTCCAAAAAGTGCCAAAGCTCCTCGTAGAGGAAAAATCCACTAACTATGGCTGGTCGGGGATAAAAACCCACTAACTGTAGTTGGTCGAGAAGAAAAATTTACTGACCTTGGTTGGTCGAAAACATTTTATGAATACGTGAAAGTAATCGAGCAAAATTTTTGATACTCGTAACTTTTTAAATTATTACTAAGTTGGTCGAGAAACAAAACATCATTTTTGACAAATGACTACCACAAATTCAAACTACTCGACAATAAGTTGGTCGATAAATAACACAATATTGTTATCTTTTTAACAGATACGCAAGCACAAATGTAAAGTGTTACAAAACAATAGCAGTTAAGATTTGCAAATAAAATTATTTCATTAAATGTAGAATGAAATACATCAGTAATGAAATACAAATTTATTACATCAATATTCCTATTCTATTGGTTTTTTCCCCTCTGCTTTTGAAACAGGTTCCTCGCCAGCAGGCGGATCATTTAAAGCAAGAGGAGAATTTATGAAATTAAGATCTTTCAACATCCTGATATTCATCACGGATGGTCGATCTAGGAGATGATCGAGACGAGATATCTCGACATTTGAATGGAGATTGTAGTCGCCGAGATATTTGAAAATTAAGCATCGAGGAATGGCCCGAGCAGGGATCCAACTCATATCAAGTTTGAATGGTGGCACGGGTAGGTCGAGCAGCCCAGGATCATGGTAGTCCCACAGGTAATGACCCTGTTCGAGTTACAGCATACCTAAGGCATTCAACCATCCCTGTTTTTCCCTCATTATTTTCATTCTGGATACTATCGTCCAAGTGGTAGAGAGCCTTGTTGTAGCCAGCCAACCAGAACTCCCTGGGCTGTTTGTAGAATTGATAGGTCAATCTTTCTAGATTCTCTTGGAGGTTTTTGATGAAGAGTTATTTATTCTCCAAGATAGATTTTTGCGCAGAAAGCTGCTCTTCCAGGCCCCTGATTTTCTTAGACATCTCAGCCAATGCCTAGTTCTTCGCCATCAGCTGGAAGGCCTGGTTCTCTAAAGCAGATTGAGTCCTCTGTTCCTTTACAAGAACCCAAGCAGCTCTTGCTCATCCCCGAGGAGCTCTTGCTCGTCCATGAGAAGATGTAGAAGGGCCAGCTCTTTTCAAGGTTTCCAACTCATCCCTCAGGTTGGCGTTCTCTACCTCCAAGAACGAGAATCCCTCGTCAGTCACTAGGATCAAACCATTCGAGGTGGAGGCAACAGATTTTAATTGAGATACTTCTGTTTGCAAGTTGTTATTTTCTTGCTCCAACAACTCGGCTATTTGCCTGTGTTCTACGACCTAGGCTTTCAAAGTTCTTTCCCTCACATCGTAAGCAGCAAAACGCTTCTCGTATCCCTTGTCGGCAACGATTTGCTGATACTTCTTCTCGTACCCCTCGTGCAAGAGGGCAGTGGATTCCTTATATTATCGTTGAAGGTTTTCAAGAGTGCCTTGGAGATCCTCAATCATATCATAATAAGCTACATTATTGGCCACCGCACGATCAAGCAGACACTTCAAATATTTGTAAGCTTCAACTGCCTGTTCCGAAGCATCTTGGCCGAGGATGTCAATGATTTGTGCTGCACTCAGATCTGTGTGACCAGCCTTAAAGTATTCATTGCATTGCCTCAACAACTTTGTATCGTGAGCAGATAATAATTCCATCCTGGCCAGAAAGTAGTAGAGGAAGAAAAATCAATAATCAATAAGAGTACCAACAGAGCATGAAGAGAAGAAACAACAGTGTGCATAAATAAAAGTTCAAATTTTATTATATCATAAAGTTCAGAGTTACATGTTCAGGGTTACATTTGACAAAGAGAAATAAAATAAAAAGAAACCCGAACAACTCTACACCTTTTCCTTGTCTCCCAAAACTTTCTCGAGAGGCTGTGACGAGGAGGTAGGTTGCTCGGAGGGAACAGAGAGTTGCTCGGGGAGCGCTGGCAGTTGGTCGGATGAGATAACGAGTTGCTGAAGTTCCTCGTTAGTAGGTTGGATGGCTGGGGGATGAGAAACTTGATCTCCCATCACCATGGAAGACTCTTCAGAGGTAGCTTCGTCCTCTTCTTCGTCTTCAGGAGTTGGAGGGAGACCAGGGATGTGTCGCTGGACGAGTTCAGAAGTTTCATCAACCTTCATCTCCTCAAGAGCTGCGACCCACCCATCTCTAAAGTATTTTAGGCTGCCATATTCGACTTGCGACATCATGGCAGCCAAGCCTTTGTTCCACCCCTTATCCCAGCCAGCGCTGAAAGATTTCTTCACAGCCGATTTCCTCTTTAACTTCTCCGAGGAAAACTTCTCGGAAAGAAGATTTTCAGCAGCCTTCAGTTTATTCTCAGCTTCTTCCTTCTGCCGACTTACTTCCTGAAGCTGACCCAACTTTTCCTCAGCAACCTTGAGTTTATCTTCAAACTCCTCAGCATTGTTGAGCTTCCTTTCAGGCTCTTTATTCTTCTCCTACAGACTATTTAATTTTTTCTCCAAATCCTTGGAGACTTCAACAACTTGAGCCTTCTCCAGCTCAGTTGAGGTAATTTTCTTCTCCCAAGCAGCCTTGTCGGCATCATGCTTCTGACGAGAATCTTCCAAAGATCGTGTCAGACCCATCAGAGCTTCCTCCACACCAGACGAGGAGCTTGAAGCTTTAATAGCTTCATCCTTCTTCAAAATTGTGTTAAAGCAGCTCACCAACTGTGAAAAGAAAATTAAAGCAAGTCAGAGACAGATATAACAAGGGAAAAATGAAAAGTTCAAAACAATAGAGTGTTAGGGGCTTTTGTTTGGACATATGTTTCATTTTTAGGCTAGTTTTTGGGGATTCTTTGTGGAGCTTCTCTCTCCTCTATTCTCTTTGGGTTTACATCCATTTGTGTATGTAAGGATCACTATTCATGTTCTTCTCCATTAATGTAATTTCCATTTTTGTTTTCAAGCTTTGTAACTTAGATTTCCATGCTTTCCATTTATTTCAAGCTTAGATAAATTATAGTGTAATTTAATTAGGACCTTTAATTATTTTTATTTATCATGATTTCTAGCTAATTTAAATTAGGTTGTGTCGGATTAAACTCACCAAGGGTTAACATGTTGCTTTGCTTTGGTGATGGTGTTTACGGGTCTATTTCGGGTGCGTTGTCCTAGTTATTACGCTTAGGGGATTTGACGGGGCATAACATGTATGTTCCGTGCTTACGACCTCGCGCGCGTAATTTTTGGGGTTGTTGTTGACACCCAAATCGTATTAGACTTTTATGCGAATTTAGGGGTGTGACAACTCTTGGTTTAATTAACTGTCGAAAGGATACGCATTCGTAATAACTCATCGACCCATGTAACCATTTTATACTAATTAACTCGAGTGAGGGATATTCGACGCAACCTATAGTTTTTACTCACTTTCTTAATCTAGCTTTATTTCCCCTTGCCATGATTACTATTTCCATTTTATGCATCTTTTCCCTTTTTGTGTATAATCATCTTTTACACTTTTATTTACGAATATTAAACCTTATAAATTCTAGCAACTCGTCTCTCTGGATTTTCGATACCCGACTTACCGCTATACTCACTCGTTGAGTGTAGTCGTAATTTAGGTTTTTGTATAGTTTAGGTGAGCCGAATATAAAATGACCGGCGCATAGGTGACTCTTGTGCCGCAAAAAAACCTTGCCTATCAAATAGCGCCGTTGGAGGTTGTTTTAAACTTATTTGATTTAGTATTTCGTAGTATTTTTTTTTGTATTTGTATTTTTTGCCTAACATTTTTCCTGGACTTCTACATTTGAGCGCCAAGAACCGCTTGAATTTTTCGTGCGCACTTCTACTTTGTGAAATTCGCCACTTCGAGCCATTTTTGGGGTAAGCATGTCTTATTCGAATTCTTTTGGTAATCATTGTTATAATTCTCAAAATGCTCGTAGGCCTACGAATTTTGGTAAATACTTAGAGTCCCAAAAAGTTGCAAATTCAAAAATTACTTTGGGCGAGTATAATGAAAGTAAAAATTTGGGTTATTGGAATTTTGATGATGATGATAATGATTTTGGGCCTTTACCTCCTTATAATAGGAATTTTGAAACGAATTCGAATATTTTTCAAAATTCCTATAATAATGAGTTTTCTTTTAAGTCCGATGGTAATTTTCAAAGTTCTCATTTTCAAGAATCCACACCTTGACCTATGACATTCGGTGAGGGCTTGCGTATGCTTGAAAATGAGAAAATTGAAAATCGTTACCGGGAAGAAAATCGTTGTTGGGAGCAAGACTTGGATTTACTGTTTGAATCCGATGACGATTTTACTTTTGAGACTTTTGAAGTCGAGGAATGTTTTGAACCAAATGACGACTACGTGCCTACTTTGGAACAAACTATTCTAGACTTTGCCCATTGCACAATAGATATTGAAAGTGAGGATGAAAATGATGTAATATCTATTTGCAATGAAATGATTTCTTCTTTGGCCCCCAAAGAAGAACATTTCATTGAAAATGATATTATTTCCT
Organism: Sambucus nigra; assembly: GCA_949130495.1. Taxonomy (NCBI): domain Eukaryota; kingdom Viridiplantae; phylum Streptophyta; class Magnoliopsida; order Dipsacales; family Adoxaceae; genus Sambucus; species Sambucus nigra. Next base: position 50,079,857 of record OX422208.1, on the reverse strand, counting down.
TCGAAACTCAATCTTCATGCGATGATGATTCATCTCATGAGTTTGAATTTCTTTTATCCCCATTTTCATTCTCTGTTATCACACCGCCACAAGTACCCGATGATTCAGTTTTAAACTTTAATGTTTTAAACCTTTTCGCCGATGAGGAGTACTTGCTCAAGTCACCTTCCACGATCGAATCTTTGCCTTTGTGTGCCCCACCTCCCATTACACTTGCTAAATCTTTGGGAGGATATTCATCTTGTCTCGGTTCCCATATGTTTTTGTCACCCGTTCAATCCAAACCCCCTATCGTCCCTCCAAAACTTTTAATTGACGACGGTTCCTTTCTTCTGCCTTACACATGCCTTCCGTTGTTCAAACGAAATTCATACTTTTCGAAAGGCATGCTTGTATGTGAGGGTACACCGGTTATCCTCCAAAGTCAAATCGTTCTTATGGTGGACCCTCAACTATTTATACTTCTAGTGTACAGTTAGTGTGAAGCCTAAGTAGTAGGTTGTATATACTTAGCTTTTTATTATTTCTCTCTTTAGTTTTTTTTTCCTTTTTAATTTAGTCTAGTGTAATTAGTTAACTTTTTGTTATTTGTTTTTGCTATGCTCATTACTAACTTGTTTTGTAGATTCTTTGGACTTGTTCTTATGGGGATCGCTCCAATTTTGGGTAATATCGCTCTTTTCCTCTCTTTGACTTGGTTCTTAATTTACATTGAGGACAATGTCAAGTTTTAAGTTAGAGGGCGTGGGATATTCAATCCATTTCTTATTTTAGTCCATGTTTTTGCTCACATGTTAGTTACTTAGTAAGCTTTTCTTAGAAAAATAAAAAATTTTAAAAAAATTTTCTTTCTTTTTTCTCCTTTATTGGGCATTTTGCCTTTGTTTTCGATGATAAATTTCAATAATTGCCCGATCCAATTGACAACCCCATGATGCATGTTCTCAATTTTAGAAGTTATTAGACTTTAGTCTCAATTATTGATATTATGAATAACTTCATGAATTAAACATTAATCCCATGAGCACATGCACTTTCCTTGCTATATTGATTTGGTTTAAGATTTTTATAACTCGGTAATCTTTTGTTATACTTACACCGAGTAAGATTTTTACCTTTCGTTGTTTGTGAGTGTATACACTATTATTTCCTCTTTGAAAACGTTGAATTCGTTGGTAATATCTCTATCCTTTCATTTGATCGTTCATTAATTGAGTTCATACTTGAAATGTATTACTTGAGCATGATTTTCATATATTATTTTGACTCGAGAATTGAGTAAACTTATTGAAATGATCATAGGCCGTCTTTGTATTCCTCCGGGAAGTAAAACTTGTATTCCTACGGGAAGTAAAACTATGTGTTCCTCGGGAAGTAAAAGTATTCCTAAAAAATCCAACTTATGTTGGTTAGGAAGTAAATATATTCTCGAAAACGCCAACTAAAGTTGGTCGAGAGGTAAAATTATTCCAAAAAGTGCCAAAGCTCCTCGTAGAGGAAAAATCCACTAACTATGGCTGGTCGGGGATAAAAACCCACTAACTGTAGTTGGTCGAGAAGGAAAATTTACTGACCTTGGTTGGTCGAAAACATTTTATGAATACGTGAAAGTAATCGAGCAAAATTTTTAATACTCGTAACTTTTTAAATTATTACTAAGTTGGTCGAGAAACAAAACATCATTTTTGCCAAATGACTACCACAAATTCAAACTACTCGACAATAAGTTGGTCGATAAATAACACAATATTGTTATCTTTTTAACAGATACGCAAGCACAAATGTAAAGTGTTACAAAACAATAGCAGTTAAGATTTGCAAATAAAATTATTTCATTAAATGTAGAATGAAATACATCAGTAATGAAATACAAATTTATTACATCAATATTCCTATTCTATTGGTTTTTTCCCCTCTGCTTTTGAAACAGGTTCCTCGCCAGCAGGCGGATCATTTAAAGCAAGAGGAGAATTTATGAAATTAAGATCTTTCAACATCCTGATATTCATCACGGATGGTCGATCTAGGAGATGATCGGGACGAGATATCTCGACATTTGAATGGAGATTGTAGTCGCCGAGATATTTGAAAATTAAGCATCGAGGAATGGCCCGAGCAGGGATCCAACTCATATCAAGTTTGAATGGTGGCACGGGTAGGTCGAGCAGCCCAGGATCATGGTAGTCCCACATGTAATGACCCTGTTCGAGTTGCATCACACCTAAGGCATTCAACCATCCCTGTTTGTCCCTCATTATTTGCATTTTGGATACGGTCGTCCAAGTGGTAGAGAGCCTTGTTGTAGCCAGCCATCCAGAACTCCCTGGGCTGTTTGTGGAATTGATAGGTCAATCTTTCTAGCTTCTCGTGGAGGTTTTTGATGAAGAGTTATTTATTCTCCAAGATAGATTTTTGCGCAGAAAGATGCTCTTCCAGGTCCCTAATTTTCTTAGACATCTCAGCCAATGCCTAGTTCTTCGCCATCAGCTGGAACGCCTGGTTCTCTAAAGCAGATTGAGTCCTCTGTTCCTCGACAGGAACTCGAGCAGCTCTTGCTCATCCCCGAGGAGCTCTTTCTCATCCAGGAGAAGATGTAGAAGGGCCAGCTCTTTTCAAGGTTTCCAACTCATCCCTCAGGTTGGCGTTCTCTACCTCCAAGAACGAGAATCTCTCGTCAGTCACTGGGATCAAAGCATTCGAGGTGGAGGCAACAAATTTTAATTGAGATACTTCTCTTTGCAAGTTGTTATTTTCTTGCTCTAACAACTCGTCTATTTGCCTGTGTTCTTCTACCTCGGCTTTCAAAGATCTTTCCCTCACATCATAAGCAGCAAAACGCTTCTCGTATCCCTTGTCGGCAATGATTTGCTGATACTTCTTCTCGTACCCCTCGTGCAAGAGGGCAGTGGATTCCTTATATTATCGTTGAAGGTCTTCAAGAGTGCCTTGGAGATCCTCAATCATATCATAATAAGCTACATTATTGGCCACCGCACGATCAAAGAGACACTTCAAATATTGGTAAGCTTCAACTGCCTGTTCCGAAGCATCTTGGCCGAGGATATCGATGATTTGTGCTGCACTCAGATTTGTGTGACCAGCCTTAAAGTATTCATTGCATTGCCTCAACAGCTTTGTATCGTGAGTAGATAATAATTCCATCCTGGCCAGAAACTAGTAGAGAAAGAAAAAGCCATAATCAATAAGAGTACCAACAGAGCATGAAGAGAAGAAACAATAGTGTGCATAAACAAAAGTTCAAATTTTATTATATTATAAAGTTCAGAGTTACATGTTCAGGGTTACATTTGACAAAGAGAAATAAAATAGAAAGAAACCCGAACAACTTTACACCTTTTCCTTGTCTCCCAAAACTTTCTCGGGAGTTTGGGACGAGGAGGTAGGTTGCTCGGAGGGAATAGAGAGTTGCTCGGGGAGCGCTGGCAGTTGCTCAGATGAGATAACGAGTTGTTGAAGTTCCTCGTTAGTAGGTTGGATGGCTGGGGGATGAGAAACTTGATCTCCAATCACCATGGAAGACTCTTCAGAGGCAGCTTCGTCCTCTTCTTCGTCTTCAGGAGTTGAAGGGGGACCAGGGATGTGTCGCTGGAAGAGTTCAGAAGTTTCATCAACCTTCATCTCCTGAAGAGCTGTGACCCACCCATCTCTAAAGTATTTTAGGCTGCCATATTCGACTTGCGACATCATGGCAGCCAAGCCTTTCTTCCACCCCTTATCCCAGCCAGCGCTGAAAGATTTTTTCACAACCGATTTTCTCTTTAACTTCTCCGAGGAAAGCTTCTCGGACAGAAGATTTTCGGCAGCCTTCAGTTTATTCTCAGCTTCTTCCTTCTGCCGACTTACTTCCTGAAGCTGACCCAACTTTTCCTCAGCAACCTTGAGTTTATCTTCAAACTCCTCAACATTCTTGAGCTTCCTTTCAAGCTCTTTATTCTTCTCCTCCAGACTATTTAATTTTTTCTCCAACTCCTTGGAGACTTCAACAACTTGAGCCTTCTCCCGCTCAGTTGAGGTAATTTTCTTCTCCCAAGCAGCCTTGTCGGCATCATGCTTCTGACGAGAATCTTCCAAAGATTGTGTCAGACCCATCAGAGCTTCCTCCACACCAGACGAGGAGCTTGAAGCTTTAATAGCTTCATCCTTCTTCAAAATTATGTTAAAGCAGCTCACCAACTGTGAAAAGAAAATGAAAGCAAGTCAGAGACAGATATAATAAGGGAAAAATGAAAAGTTCAAAATAATAGGACTTACAGAAGCAATGTGGCGAGATGCCAATGTGGTAACTGTGTCCCGAGAAAGGTTTTCTTCAATACCTTGGATCTCAGGAATGATCCAAGTCTTCACCGAGCTCATAGTAGAGCTCAGGGGAACAAAAGTGGGAACTCCACTCGTCGTGGGCTGAGAGACGGTGTCAGCCAAATTGACCGAGGAGCTCTTCTTCAGCCTCCTCGGAGGAACAAGAATAGTTTCGACCAAGGAATAACTCTTGGTCGGTGATATGATAATCACCTCGCCTGGAGCAGCAGCCTTGCTCGGAGCCACTGAAGGCTTCTCGACAACCTTCACGGGAGTAGCCGAGGGAGATGCATCAATTTTCTTTATCCCCTCTCCTGGGACGTCAATCTTACTTCTTTTTGCCTCTCCAGCACCAGAGGCAGGTTTCTCAAAGAGAGGAGGAGGCCTTCTTTTCTTCATCCTTTCACTTAAAGGAACGTGTGACTCAGGCGAAGAACTGGTAGAAACTGGTACTGGCTCTGCGTCGCTTATCACAGGACGAGTAGTGAAAGAAGAGGTGTAACTCTTGTACTGCAGCAAATATGAAGCTGACCTAATGTGCTCGTCAGCAATAGTCTGATGCAAACTCCAGATAAGTTTTAAGTGCCTTATATTAACGTCTGCTTCTTTTGGACACTTTTTTTTTCTATCAACTGAAATAAATCAAAATTAAAATATGAGTGGCACATTTTATCAAACAACAGAAGAAGCATAATTTTGAAAATAAATAAAATGAAATAAAAATAACCTATCCCATTGCCATAGGGAGGGCATCTGGGACCCTGATACACTTCATCTCCAGATAAAGGATCATGTTGCCAATTTTTTATAACAATCCCGTGCTCAAAATAGTCCCTATTGGCATCCGGGAGATTGACCACTAAAGCCCTATTTAAAAATCTAGTTTTTAAATAAAAAGTATTATCACCAACAGCCCATCTATAACAAAACATGATTTCTGGAATTCCTATGCGAGTTCCATGAATTTGATTTAATCTATGAACCCCATTAACTATTCTCCATGTATTGGGGGCTATTCTTGCAGGAACAACGTCAAAATATTGACTGAATTCCAGACATAGAGGATTTGGCGGAAAAGAAAATCCACACTCAGCAATAAAGAGACTGGGGAACCAATGTCCCTCAGCCAAACGGAAATAGTCTGAAGGCTCAGAAAGCTCTTCCAAAATAACCCAGGAGGGAATAGAAAAATCAGAGCGAAACTTATCAAGAGATTCTACAGGATAAACCATGATGAGGAAGAAGGAAGAAGATCTTACCGAAAAAGAGTGGATCTGTTGACAACGAACGATCAAAAGGATGAACGCACAAGAGAGTAAGACAATAGAAAACTCGAAGATACAAATTTGAAAAAGTAGTAGACAATGGGATTTTTTACAGCGTTTAAATACTCTGCCTTGGGAAAAGGAAAAAGTAATGATTACAAAAAGAGACGGTTACGTTACCGGCGGCTAAAAAGACAAAAAGGGGCGCGGGAGTCGAAGCGGGCAAAAAAATTCAAAAAAGACGGATTCTACGAATTTGGAAGGAAAAATAAATACAAAAGACTCCTAAATTTCAGGATGACCATTTAAAACCATCATATTTCGAGAAAGAATGTTCCATACTCCTCAAATTTTGAACTATGAAACATTGGGGGCTTCTGTTGATACCAAATTTAGTCTGCTGACATGGCTCAATTGAATGAAGACATGCGGCAATATACGTGGCAATAATAAACACTTCCGAGGAACTCAAACGCTCTGAGGAACCATACTGCAGCGAGGAGCATTGCTTGCCGAGGAACTCATACGCTCCGACCAACAAGAACTCTACGAGGAACTCTTGAGTACCGAGAAACTCTTGAGTACCGAGCAACTATTGAGTACCGAGCATTTTAGGCGGTCCGAGCTGCACCTCGAACAAAGCATTAATAACAGGAAAACCAACAGTCTGACTGTTCATTAAATGCTTATCATTCATATGTATACCCTTAAGGGGCATTTAATATATTACCCTTTCACATGTACATCATTGAATGTATTACCCTTTCACATTACAGCCTCAGGGTTATAAATACATTGTACAATCCTCATTGTAAGGGGACCGAAATTTCTTGATAGAACTTGTAATCGAGAATTCCCAAACAGTCACCAATAACATAACAGTGGACGTAGGCCATTCTTATAAGGCTGAACCACTTTAAAAGTTCTTTGTCTCATTTATTTTATCTGTGATTGAATAATTAGATACGATCTAATTTTTTACATCAACATCACCCATATTGACATTGACCTCACCTTATACATTTACCCTCGTCAACTCATTTGAGCCTAAATATAGCCTTTCGTTTCATAACCCAAATCCCATAACCAACTCCAAATTGGAGTTTTATCCCATATATACACTTTCCATGCCTTTGTTTGGAATGTTACATGGGATTGAATGTTCTTATTATGATCTCGGTTGCAATTTAGGCATATGAGAGTTTGAAAAGTAAAGAAAAGAAAGTAGTGAAAAAAGTGAAGGAAAATAGAAAGCAAAAAGCAAAAGAAAACAAAAGAAAATATGAGAAAAAAAAGAAAAGAAAAAGAAAAAGAAAGAGAAAGTTGTAAATGTTGTGTATATAGTTCAATAAGCTTTGATTACTCACCCCGATGATATATTCAATGACTATTTGGAACTTGTTTTCCAATTTTGATATTGCTCGCATTCTTCCCATTATTCTAAGTTTTCATTCCGAACACTTTAAATCCGTATATACATCCCTTTCATTTCATACACTGGCCTAGCCTACATTACAACCCTATACAAGTCCTATGTGATCTTAAATAGATGTAATTTAAAAGTTTAAATAGTTTTGATAATATGTGAAAATGCATTTCGCCTCCTTTAATGAGCTTTATCCTTTCATTGATATTACAATTTTTCATTTTATATATAGCGTTCTTCATTTGTGACATGTGTGCGGCTTAGTTTCCATTTACATTTACTCCTTATGCCCGCATGTCATGTGTGTTAGCTCCCTGTTTCGAGTGAATTCACTTGATGAGTGTAATGCCCGTGAGGATTGAATATATGTTTGCTTTATTTAGTATCCGATCTATATAAGTTTTTTTCCAAATCACACTTTGCATGTTCTCGCTCCCCTCCCACATTTTAAGGTTTCAATTCTTTGAGGTGCATTCTATATTGTTAATGATTCGGACTTTTGTGTGAATTCATTCACTTTTCTAATAATGCATATGAAATCTTTTTCGCTTTTGTTGATCTTGTCGCATGTTGTTTTGGCATATTTTGAGGAAACCATATGATGTTTGTGGGTTTCATCCCTGAAAACCCTCACCAGACGACACTCGTCCACAAGGGTAACCTAGGGGTTTAACGGCTTATTGCATATGCTAAATGCAATTGTGTTCCCTACGAAAGTGGCAATTATATTTCAATGCATATATACGTTTTGTATTTCCTTCTATGGACTGGTTTTGTTTATTTCATCACTAGTGACTAGCAATGTCTAAGTTAGGGGGTGTGATACATCACGAATATTTCATATTTGCACCCTTTATCCTATGCATTCTAGCACTTTTACATTCTTAATGCTTATATTTATGCTCGTTAACCAGATAACCTCGTATTTAGACATATATATATATATATATATATATATATATATATATATATATATATATATATATATATATATATATTTTACAGGGGTTAATTGTGCTTTTGTAGGTATTGGAACGCTAAAACTGAGGTTCGATTGCATTTCGGAGAAGTTCCGTCGTCTAAAGTTACTTCAAGGGAAATTTAGTCTTTTCAAACTCACTATTTTTTATGGAATGAAGTTAACAACATGTATATCATCAAATTATCTTTCCGTGGCCAATAACCGTGTGACTCCGTATGTGGATGTTATGCCCATTTTCGAAAGGTTTTAGTGTTTTCTTCTACTTCAAGGGAATTTTGGTAATTACAAACTGCATAATTTGGAGGGTTTCAAAACATAATCATGTATATAATTTAATTATCTTCGCGTCAGTTCCGACCACGCCTCATTTCGATTCCGTATGAGGGAGTTATAGCCGTTTCCGTGTAACGCGTCAAAATTGGTTCAAAGAGGAAAAGTGGGCTGTCTCCAGCCCAAAGAAAATCTCAAAACCGCGGTCGATCGGTCCCATCAGATATGGACAAAAATTGACTTATTTTGGGTTTTTTGGCTTGAGATAGATAGTGTATATCTAAATCTAAAAGTGAATTAAGTACGAGCAACTTAATCAAAGTGATTCAATAATAATATACCAAAAATATTAGTTATTGGAAGTAAGGTGGTGTATTGTATGGGCAATATGGGGGAGTGAATCTTTCGTGATTAATTAGATACGGATGTCTAGGTAGGCTGGGTAGCATAGCTAGGTAGGATTTGTTAGGCGTGCACATTAGATGAGGAGTGAGGAATTCAAGGGAGTGTACGCAAAACTAACATGTGTATATAGTAATTATTTTTAAATTATGATTTAAATGCTTGCTAAATAATTTTTAAAAAAAAGGTTTTTCTCGGGCTTTGTCCCGTGTCATATCTATTTTTCTATTTTGTTCCAAAACATTTTCAAGTGTCCAGCCACATGCACGCCAAGCTTGATGATTCATTTCATAGATGCATAACTGCAGTATTGTGGAGGCTTGCAGAATTTGATAAGACACTTGAGTTATTTCATTCCTATAGTAGGATCCTGTTCAGTATTTCATTTGGGCGTGTTGTCCCTTTAGTTATTATATTTATTCAGTTTTATGAGTTGATGTATTTTGCATTCAGTTTTATTTAATTGGACTTGTAGTGAGATGTTGTTTGATAACCGATTGCTTATTCGGTATTATTATTCAGTTATCTATCTAGTGAGTTTATTATTATTATTATTATTATTATTATTATTATTATTATTATTATTATTATTATTATGTGGACGGTTTAGTTATTGTATTTATGTTCCACATGTCGTCCTATTAATGAAAGATAAAATTTGGCACCAATTTAATTTAACATAGGTGGTTAGTAAAATAAAAAAATAAATTTAAAAGGGTTTTTGGCAGTAATGATAAGAATGAACCAGATGAGACTCCTGCTTATTTTGATAAAGGACTGATCACCCGCGGTTATAATAGGCGGGATGTCAAAATATGTATTTAAAAAACTATTTTTTTAGCAGTTAAAAAGTTTTTTTTAATGTTTTTATAGATTGTTTGTAAAAGTGTCTAAATATTTTATAAATGGTTTACTGTTAAATATTTAATAGTAAAAGCAGTTTTTTATGTCTTTTATAAACTCGTTATCAAAAATTTATAAATTTTTTTTTCACTTTTTAACAGTAAAAAAACTTTTAACAATTAAATATTTTATAAAGTGTTTTTACAGTTAAATATTTTTTTAATAGTTAAAAAGATTTTTACATATTTAATTGTTAAAATGTTTTTTAACTAATAAAAATTAGTTTAAACTGTTTTTATTATTTTTACTGCTTGTATATATATTTATAAAAAAACTTTTTTATACATATTTATTAAAAAAAATTAAAAATTGTTTCTACTATTTTTACTCTTTTAAATGTTATCAAAAACGTTATTTGAAAACCACGTTATGAAAACATTTTTTTACTAAATTTTTTATAAATATATAATATAACCACATTATTTGAAAATCATATTATTAAAAAAAGGTTAACTATTTTATCATAAATATATATTAAAAAAAACTTTTTCATTTTACGAAATTTTTTGATTTTATAAAAATCATTAAATAAAAAAAGTATTCAATAAAAATAATGTAGAATTTATTTTTAATACACTAATATATAATTATATTAACGTGTATTAGTGTATTAAGGTGTATACCTATGTATTTATAGCTATATTAAATCTATATTACATTTTTACATTTTTATAACTATAAATAGGAAGATTGGCATTTAATTTTCAGTGAAATCTCGGTACTCCACGTGGACCTCTAACTACAACAAATGATGAGTTGGATATTATCTCTTTCTCAATCTCCCTTATTCTCTCATTTGAAGGGTCATTCGTTTTCTATATACTTAACTAGATTTGTTTCCTCAAGTAAATATTCTCTTTTATACATGCATCTTGAAATTGAAAAGAAACGAATTGCCCTTTTTGTTTTTATTTGTTTCTTTATATTCTTATCATCTACATAACAACTGTGAGACAAGGATGACATTCACAAAAAATAGGTGAACTGGAATGTGTCAAGAAACCACAATTAGTGGTGTTAAATCTCTCTTTTTCTCTAGCTTTTCGCGCTCAATTTTTTTTCCTGTTTGGTTTATTGAGATCAGATGCCTAATGTAAATGGAAGGACCCATTAATTTTACCTCTATAGTGCTATTATGTGAATAGTTTTGGTACATTCAGGGAGGCTTAAAAAGTTATGTATTAAACGCAGAGAATTGGGTTTGCACAATTGTGGGTATTTATGAGGCCAGAGATATTTGAGTATATTTTTATTTCATTGGTTGTTATTATTTTGTTACGAGTAAGAATAATTTTGTGTAAATAATTTCGACTTATTTAATATTTGGCCGGTTATATTTTATCCTAAGAAATAATATTTGTAGGCTATCTTTGGAACGTATCACCGACACAAGTGCATGGCAAAATGGGATAGCAATGAACATTGTGTGGCATATAAGATTCGTGCTTGGATCAATTTAGGCTTATAGTACTCTTTTATGTGCATATCATACTCACTCTAGGGAAAAATATATTTATTTATTTGTGACATTAAAGGTAAAATAATATTAATATTAATAATAAATGTAATTTTGTATGATGGACAATGTAATAAACAAAATAATATTTTTAATGAAAGACAGTGTTATTTTTATACAATGAAAATTGTTAAAATTAATTTTCATTGTATATTTAATTGTATTTATGTACATATTATAAACGATTTATATATGTCGCTCTCACATCGTGCGAGGTACATACTAGTTTTTTAATGGATGATAATCATATGAATATTAATTTCGTTTATTCCTCCATTTTCAGAAGTAATTTTATTAAAAGTAACTATTTAATTGGACTCTCGCGCTAAGTGATTTTTCATGTTATCATACCTTTCGTATTTTTAGTAATATTCATTTATTTCCAACCGTTAGACGATTGCTGCATTCCCATAGGAACATGTTTTGTCATATTTGGGGGGTAACAAAGACACATTAGAGCATTTGGGGGGAACATTTTTGCAAAATGCCTTGGAAGGATGTAAATATATCAAAACCTAATCAAACCTCCAATTCAACCATTCATCTATATAGAATTTCAAATTTATTGACCTGAGGGTCAGGGCCGGCTCTAGGCATAGGCGAGTTAGGCCGCCGCCTAGGGCCCCCGATTAATTGAGGCCCCTTCCAGGAAAAAAAATTTAGGTATAAAAAAAATTAGGTTTAAAAAAAATTAGTTGTAATAAAAAAGGCCTCCCAAAAAAATTAGTTATGAAAAAAATTAGAGTTATCATCACTTAAAAAAAGGCCTCCAAAAACAAATTTGTTCTATTTAAAATAAATTCATACACTAAACCCAACAACAATATAATAACCTACCCACAGACTAAAAAATAACCCACACAATAACCCCACCATCATAACCCAATCCAATCCAACCCAACCCATTTACTTATTATATTCTTCTAACCCTAACTCTCTCATTTCTCTCACCTACTTTATTCTCTCACTCTTCTTCTCTTCCTCTCTTCTTCTCTCTCACTCACTCCTCTCTTTCTCTACTAATCAAAGCAAGAATAAACACTCTCTTACCCCCCTCCCTTTTTTTTCTTGAACTAACCTCATCAAAATAAGGGTGAAAAATCTAGGGTTTCAATTTCTTCAATTTCAGAAAGTTAGCGCTTGATTGGAGATTGGTTGGACTTTGTTTGTGTAAGTATATATTATTCATTTACTTTGTTGTATCCCACTATATAAATTTGTTTGTGTTACTATTAATATTTGTGTTTTATTTGTAGAGTCCAATTTATTATTTGGGCATTTACAAATTAAAATTTGAGATTGCTCTCAAATTGACACTCAAATCAGGTTCTATTGTTCCTCTTTAGCATTTTTCTTTAATATGGTTTGTCGATTTTATTGGAAATCTTGTGGTTGTGTGATTAATTTTTGTTTTTGCAAATTACACTTGTTATTGTGTTGTGTGAATATGTCTACTAGCAAATTACACTTGTTGTGTTGTGTTGTGTTGTGTGAATATGTCTATAGATATTGTTAAAGAAATGAAAATTGAACTCGTTTTTTGTGAAAAGCATAATATTTATAGAAAAAAACATTTTGATAAGAACTCTAGTGATGGGATTAGACATTAGTATATTAAAATTGATTTTTTACATGAAAATTGGTTTTGCATCGAAAAATGCCAGAAAACACACTTCTTTAATTTGATTTTTTGCTTAGGACCCCGAAAATTATAGAGCAGACGCTGCTGAGGGTTAACATAACCTTCAAGTTTGATCGATTGAATTCGGACAATTTTCAAGTGACTAATTGTTATTTATTTTACGATAACAAAAAATTCGAAGATAAATAATTTCGTTGGTTTTCCTTTAAACCTTTCAGGCGACGGTTTGAGAACAACCGGGGATAGTGAGAAATAGCAATCACATAGAAGCTAAATAAGTGGTGAACCCATAGAAGACGATGAAAACCCTTGTGCGTCTTTTGATGACAAGGAGAAGCGTGCCGAACTTCTTGCTCTTCCCCCTCACGGATCCGAGATTTTCATTGGCGGGCTTCCTCGAGATGTTTCAGAAGAAGACCTGAATGATCTCTGTGAATCAATTGGTGAAATATTCGAGATAAGGTTGATGAAAAATAAGGATACTGGTGAAGGTAAGGGTTTTGCTTTTGTAGCTTTTAAAACCAAGAATGTTGCACAAAAGGCTATTGAAGAGTTGAACAACAAAGATTTCAAGGGAAAAACTTTGAGGTGTTCGCCTCAAGTGGTGGAAACGAGACTTTGGATTTATAATTTACTTGTTTTCTTCTTCTTCTTCTTCTTCTTCTTCTTCTTCTTCTTCTTCATCCTTATCATCTAAAAAAAATAGTAAAAACAAAAGGGAATTAGTTTAGGCCCATTGTAGTAGAGGTATTTATAATTTACTTGTTTATCTGTCTGAGCCACATTGTGGAGATAGCTTGTTAACTTTTATTTGACATTTAGTTGTTTTTGATCTGATTAGAACATAAAACTATCTTTTGTTAAAAAAAAAAAAAAAAAAAAAAAGACGAGTCGTAAATCATATATTTCGAAACTAAACTCTGTGGTTTTGAATTTGGGTGGCAATTCAATTTAGAAATCTTGAGAAAACGTATTTTGCACTTATTGCACTAGGTTTCCGTACTCAACACCAATATTTGCACATGTAAATGTGTCAGTGACTTTATTGGTGTTGTGAATGAAATCTCGATGCATTAAGTGGAAGATTTTTTCTCAAAAGTTTACTTTTAAATAATTGTTTAAAAGAACATTCAACTTAAAGGTGTTGATATGAAATCAGTGTAAACCTCAAACTCTGTTGTTTATTTAATTAATGAATTTCTATCATTTGAGTTTATTTCCTTTCCATATGTTAAACCTAAAATACAATTTTTTGAAATAAAAACAATTTTCACTAACCCAATAGTATGTCTATCTTCCTTAACATCTCCCCTTTTACTATTTTTTGCATTTTTGTTGATTTTATTTTAATGATGACTGATGTCGTTTATGCCTCAAGAGACAATTTATTGTCCTCAAATATCTTACATTTCAAAAAAAAAATGTAAAACAAAAACTCATTATCCGCTCTATCCATATTTACCTTTGCATAGAAAAACCATAGCTTTGATTTGTCTCTACATTCTATTTTTTTTTTTCAAAATCTCGGCTTTTCATTCAACCCTCAACAACGCTACTAATAACAAAAAAAGAGTAAAAAACAAACTCAAAACACAGATATAGAAACGGTACGACAAAAAAAAAAATCAAAATACTTACTCTAATTCCCTCATGATAATGCAAAGTTCATAGAAAAAGCATAACATTGATTTCTCTCTACATTCTTTTTTTTTTCAAAATTTTGGGTTTTCATTCAACCCCCAACAACACTACTAATAACACACACAAAAAAAGTTATTTTGTTATAAGTCCTATACTCTATGTTTTGGATGCCTCCGATCCCACCAATTGTTTTTTTAGTTTGCAATCCAAGCGTGTATATTTTTGTAGCCATTTTGTAAAAACTTGCTCCGCTTTTTATGGGTTAGCCGTTTTTTTCTAGTCAGAATATTTATAGGAAATGAAACCGATATCAAAAGTAAAATAAATTAGAAATGCCCACTAAAAAATGTCAATAAGTAGGACTAAATCCATGCAATCCCCAACAAAATATAAAAACCAAACTCAAAAATACAGTTATAGAAGTTGTACGAGAGAAGGCTTATGACTCAAAAGAACATCAAAAATACTTCTAATTTCCTCCTGTTAGTGCAAAATTAGGTATCATGTCCGATAAAAAATAGCTCGGGCGGAAAATTGTACCTCCATCTTTCGTCACATCTCTATTCAGTGTAATGGAACAATAAACCCCAATGCAACTGGAATTAAAAAAAAATGGGGCTACCAGACCTGCCTCTGTTGGGCTCAAGATCAGTTCGGTAATAAACTTCATCCGTCATCGATACGACATAATCTTTACAAGATAAGATACCTTTTGTTCGACAAGGTACGTAACTGTCTCCAGGATATCCATATGAAATCAGTCGCCCTTCCGAATAAGCCAATGATGCATCGCCGAAAGTTATCTTAGTTAAGTTTTTTGACATCAGACTTTCTTTAAAAGGTGGGTAAGTTACTCTTTCTTCATTTATCTTTAAAACGGCAAGATCGAGTCTTTCATCGTAAGAGAGTATATCCTTATGTGACAAGCTCGCTATCATCCTCATGTGAATTTTATTGTATTTGCCCAATCTGGGTTAGCAGCAAATACCAAAATCTAATAGTCGTTTAAAAAAAATGTCAAAAAACAATAAAAATAATATCAAACTAAGTAATAAATCATACGAGGAGAGTATACCTCCGACTGGTCTTGCAAACAGTGGTAACAAGTTACAATCACACCATCATTTGATACCAGGAAACATGTACCTTGCGAATACATACCAATATATGACTTGCACTTCAACTTGAAAATGGTTTTTCTGCTTAACCTACACCCAAAAGAATGAATATTATGATTGACACTTTTTTTTGGAGAATGAACCGGAAAGGAAAACTTACACCAACTTGAAAATGGTGTTTCCGCTTAAACTACACCAACTTGAAAATGTTGTTTATGTTTAACCTACACGAGAATGAACACCAAAGGGAAACTTTTTAATATATGAAATTAAAACCTAAAAATTTTAAAACCCTAGTTTTAATTCTTTAAAAATAGATTTTAATGTTTAAAAATTCCTAAAATTCCCAAAAATTCCTAATCAGTGTAGAAAATGAATTTTAATTCAAATTAACAAACACCACTCATATATGAAACAAAATATGCAAATATGCAATCCTAGGGTGTTTTGTGCGGTGGTTTTATTCCTGATGACTTTGATCTTTGCTGATGTAGATGTACTCAAAGTTGGAATGAAATAAGAGGAGTAACCCAATTTTTTCTTCTTTCCAAACTAGTTGAGCTCTTATATAGTATAAACTCAAGTGAGTCAACTATATAATGTGCTTAAGATAGTTACTTTAAATAAAAGGTGATAGGAAGAACTTGAATAACATAAATTTAATTGTTTTATGCTTTGTTAAAAAAAATATGGATACTCATACCACATGAATCAGTCTCCCTCTCTTCTCCACTGTGTAACCAAAGAATCACGATTATCTAAGGACAACTGTAGGCCTGCAATTGTGACATCTTCACGTAAAACCATTGGCTCCAAATTCATTTATTTAGACTAGACCAAAAGGATTCCTTTTTTTTATCCTTCACTGTTGTTGCTATCCAAAATAGGTTGGACAAAAATTTGTCATATATTATCAGTAGTAGTGGCAAAATGTGGCCCAAATAATAAAACAGTCCATATTAGCCCAAGCATCTAAATATGGGGTCCATATTTAAAAGCTATGAGTTAAAAATGGGGCCCATATTTCAAAGCTATGAGTTAAATATGGAGCCCATATTTCAAAGCAAGAAATCAAATATGGACCCCAATTTTAAAAGATACAAATCAAATATAATACTCATTTTAAAAAGTTATGAGTAAAATATGAGTTTTTTTTATATATACCTCGAATTGTAATACTTAATTTAGTAGAAAAATAATGGGTTGGCCCAACCCATATTTGGTCCGCCCATATTTGGCCCAGCCCACATTTAACTCAACCCATATTTGGCCCAACCCACATTTAGCCCAATCCATATTTGACCCGTCCAAATTAGACCCAGCCCATAATTTTGCCAGTTCTAATTATCAGCTCTGATTGTGCCTGACATGTGAATGGAAACTCCTAACACGTGGTAATGCATTTGTAGGCTACAAAACTCTCTCCATGCTTTATATATTGGAGAATACAGTTTGATTATGTGTTTTACAAATGAAACGATGACTGTTAATGAAATGATGGAGGGGACGTTTTTTTAGGATTTACAAATGAAAAGGCTGAAACGGGAGAGATAACGGTTGGCTTACGGGTGCAGGATTTGTCCTTTAGACTCCTACATAATTAATTGGTGTACTCAACTGGCCACAAGTAAACTCATAACGGTTTCAACATATTATTTTATATATATACATAAATTTGGGTTTAGGAGTTATGCAACGGACACTCGCGGAATTTCGGTATATGACAAATTTGATCCAAAGTGCATGTATCTTTTAGCATCTTTTTCTATTTTCCCTATATTTTAATTAAATCTTTTTATCACATAATTTGTATGCTTTTAATTTAAATATGCCCTTTGAAGTTTAATTATAAGATCCACTACAAGTGAATATTAATTTTTCACTTTTTTTGCTTTACTAAATGAAAGTACGATGCGTAATCATTTTTTGTTGGCTTTACGTCCAAATATTTTTGCAATATGATGAGAGTTAAAGTATTTTTTTTGTTTAATGATGAATTTCATTGGAAAATGTCTCTCACTTAGGTTTTTATAGGTATTATAGATAGAAAATTAGTAAAAAATAATTTGTCCCGAATAAAAAAAATCTATTGATAAACTTTAACATAATTTTTTAAGCGTTAACTTTGCATGATACTCTTTTTAATTCACGCATGGTTATATATATAGTAAGCTTTTCCAGGCGTCCAAAAACACTTTAGCAACGATTTTTTTGCTAGAAATACAAAGTTCCATGTGGAACATCTATTTTCCATCAAATCTACACCCCGCCTAATATTCACACGGTTTATCAAATTTTTATTTAACTAATCTTTTTAATTAAACCATTCAAATAAAATATTCACACGGTTTATATATATGAAATTGAAATCAAATCAAATAACCGAACACTCGGCTCAACATAATACAACAAAATCGAATGCCGCACTAAAAGGCGGTAAAAGTATAAATGGATGCAATTGGGCTTTAGGCCCGAGTGATAATACAAGGGCTTCCTATCTAGATTATAAGAATAGAAGCGTCTAAAAATAAACCTGCATACATCCCCAGTTGCTGCAGCAAACGTCTAACTCGAAGGAATCATCATCTAGGCATCCCTGTGTTTGGACACCTAAAATATATATATATAGCAAAAGAGGGGAAAAATAGAGAACAATGTGTCGGATCCCGAGTTTGAAAATATTTTAGCAAGTGCATAAATGCCATATTTTAAAATATGATTTATCTCATATTTAAATTGGTATCACACTCCCATGAGATATCCCTCACCCCTTTTCTAATAGTGCACTCCTATCGCATACGTTTTAAACCTATTAGTTAAGCTACCTTGCCTAACTAAACGCTATTACCCATCCTAAAAAAAATCCTCAAACCTGAGTACTAAGGGCTAAACTTCTCCCCATTCTGAACATTGCTCTACGTTCGTGCATGGGGTGTCTCACGAAGCGAAATGCAAACAAACAACCCCCCCTCCGATACACTACTACTTGAAAATGTTAATCGTCAGGATTCATTAGGCCCTAGCACATCATGATATCATATATATATATATAGTTCTTACTAGAACCTATAATTCATTTTTATATAAATTCGGATATAAATCGATCGGAAGGGGAAATAGACCTTATCAGTCTTTTCACTTCATAGACATATATTTACTTCATATGATATCTCATCTTCGTATACAAGAAATATATTAAACGTAACAAGTATAATTATACCAATTACAATCATAATTATAATAATCATCCCATCGAGCTATAACTCGAGGATGCAGCATCATAGTGCCTATCCGAATTCGAGTTTACTCACTCAACCACGGTACCAAGCCAGACTCACTCATGGTCATGGTAAAAATACACAACGGTGGAGTCGGTCATGTTCCCTCTGCAAGTGGAGTACACACATCGCACTCGTACGTGGGACTATATGACTTGGGGATATACTCTCCCTGCTCCTCAAGCCAGGAGATTCACCCACATCGCGCAACCTCCCCGGATCGCACTAGAGAAAATATATAATCCGGATGTTCCAACCCTATGCCAAAGGAAAGCCCGTGGAATCAACCTCTAAAGTACAAATATACCAATCACGCGTAGATATATTTATTCGCATCATATTATATATACTGTAACCACGTTGTATATATAATCTACATTACTTCTCAATACATATATCTGTAATTGCCAAACTCTCATAGCGATAATCAATAACCCCGAATGCTCCCATTCGTAATAGTATCTAAGTATTCGCACACTTAAAATACTAATACTTATAAGTATTAATATAATGAAAACACTAAACCCATAAGTATTCTCTATATACACTTGCCGAAGACCTCTCTCGAACGTTGTTCGACCCAAACCTTCACTAAGTCCATACCCCGGATTGTACACTAAACTAATCCAAGATTCTCTCTTTCATTCTAAGGTTTACTCACCCTCAATATCATCATCTAGGAGTCCTAATATCATAGCTAGACTCCCCCACACTTTTCTCCAATTTCAATTTAACTCCTCTTAAACTCAAAGAAGGAAAACTGTCAATTTCAATAAAGGCGAATCGATTCGCCCTAAATGCGAATCGATTCGGGCCATCGAATCGATTCAATTTCCATTCAAATCGATACAGAAACTGTTCTGCAAGTAGGTCCTCAAAGGCGCATCAATTCGGTCTTAATCCAAATCAATTCGGCCTAAGACAGCCTTACAGGTCCCCTTTTGCGAATCGATTCGGTCTAGACCCCAATCGATTCGCCCTGTTCGAGGGGTACTGTTTGGGCGATTTCTCAATCTCCAAAATACACAAATATCAACTCATCCTCCTTTTTAATGGTTTCTAATCTCAACCACCAACTCTATAATCATCCTAACTCTAATTTCTAACTAACACATAAATTTCTTTTCTCCCAATGTCAGGTTTCATTTCTAAATAACGATTTCGATCTTGGATAACTTTCCGTAGAAAAATCATTATAAATCCAAAAAATTAGAAAACTACGCGATCGGCGCCCAAGAGAACGTATCGAAAATATCTACAAATTGCATTTTTTGACTAAGAGCCGAATCAATTGGCTTCCTGGACGAATCGATTTAGAAAGGACGGAATTATTATTCACATTCTTCTCCAAAATTCCAAACCTCCATTAATACACCTCCAAGTTTTTTATCTTCTCTCCCATCATCAACCAACCTCAAACAACCATATATACACATATAAAAAGGGTTCTAATCATCCTATAACCCATAACCAACAACTAATTTAAATAAATTTTTAGGTTTCTCGAATTGGATATTATTCGGGTTTATCCGTTAAACTTCCGAAAAATCCGTTTGATTTACGAAAACCCAACCCAAAAATCTTTATATTTTGTTATTACTAACTATGATATGATATTTATGATAAAAAAGAACAAAGAAAGTAAACACTTTCCTCGTGGATAAAATCCGACGACCTCGAGTCGAATTCCGCGGAGTTTGGCCGAAATCTCCCTTTTCTTCTTCCTCTCTTCTCCTCTTTCTTTTCTCTCTTTTCTTTCTTTCTTTCCTCTCTCTCGTGCCTTATATAGAGAGAAATAAGGATTTATCTCTTATAAACCCAAAAATGACTCGTTTACTCAATTGTGAGTCTCTATTAGTCCAAAAATCCCCGGAACCTAAACACTACTCCCGGATACTCTATTCTGACTATCTCGGCCATTCTGAAACCAACAGCTCACTGAAAATCTCCATCCGAGTCACTTAACTAAAACTCACTAATTAAACCCAACGTATCTCACTATGCGTGTTTTCTAATTAAAATATTATCCTTCGTCGCTTTTCCCAATTGCGTCATGACATAAATTTTTCTGACTCATAAATTCCAAAAATTATTATTCTCAGAAATTCCTCAAATTTCTAAATTACACCCATTTATGTAATTTAAATATCCGTAAAAGTGTGGGGTATTACAATCCATTAGGCAAAAATGATCTCTCTCACCCTCATTTTTATGCCCTCTTCCAATTCCATCTCTTCTCTCCATCTTCCTCTTCCTTTCGAATTCCATTTCTTTTGACCCACTGTATTTTCCTCTTCCCGACCCTCCATTATCTTCTTTTTTTATAAACCCCCTATATTACCTCTATAGTATCTTTTTTTTATAAACCCCTTATATTATCAGTGTAGCTTTTTTGTATCAAACTTTATTTTATTCTGCAACAACCGCTGTAACTCCCTTTTATAGATAATCGTTTCCCTTCCCCCTCTCTCTATCAACGATTGGACCAGTTTCTCCCTTTTCTCTCCCCTCCATGTATATATATGTATGTATCTTGGCAGCAACAATAGTTGATTTCACTTTCGTAGCAAGAGTTGTGGCGTTGGGTAGACGACTCACTACCTCGCAGTCACCAACAAACTTCACCAGTCAGTTACCGGGAAATGCGT
Organism: Sambucus nigra; assembly: GCA_949130495.1. Lineage (NCBI taxonomy): Eukaryota > Viridiplantae > Streptophyta > Magnoliopsida > Dipsacales > Adoxaceae > Sambucus > Sambucus nigra. The sequence continues at coordinate 50,058,449 of OX422208.1, read as the reverse complement.
ATAGGAGGACCCAAGGAATGAGCGATATTTCTAAAAAATTACGGTCATGGAAGAATAAGAAGTATTGTTGTGAGGTTTTAATTTTATACATTTTTCCATCTCAAGTCTCAACAATGTGGACCATCATTGGCCATTGCGTTGTTGTTGGATTTTAGAATTTTTCTTCAAATTGTGTTAATATTTTTTTATTATGTTGAAGTTTTAAAATATTTTCCATTCTCTTCTGAGTCTGAACTCAATGGGGGTCAACTGTGTTTGATTCTAGATAAATTGGTTGGATGTGTTGAAACTGAATGGATTCACAATTTTCATATTTTTTAGTAACTTATTTATAATATTTGGTTTGGGGAATTTGGTTAAGCTTGGAAGAATTATCACAAGTTTTAAATCATCAATAATGGTTTCACTAAACAAATATTGTTAGTTCAATTTATTTGTAATGACGTCGTTGATTGATTTTCTCAATGTGTTACACCCATTTGTAAAATATTTTTAATTTCAATTTGACATTTGTTACACATGTCAAATATATTTTTTATTTTAATTTGATATTTGTTACAAATGAAGGATAACATAATCTCATGTTAAACAATATTTGGAATTTTTCGTTATTATTTTAAAAAAATATGTAGCCTTTTGTTTGAACCTATCAATTTCATTCACTCCTTTAAGGCTTAGTGCCTTTAGACATTCTAATGTGTATTTTTTTATCACTTTCTCATCAAGATTCAGGCAAGTGCTCTTAAATTTTTTTGGCCTTATTTGTTCATGGATATTAAATTACATGTTTACCGATAGTCCCTTTTGTAAGTTCATCCATTCCCGTTATCAAATACTAACTTATAAAGCCATTCATATGTTTTGGCCTATTAATTCGAAACACCACAAAGTAATAACACCCCTCTTTGGATGCAACCCAATTTCTGGTTTCTATTTTGGTGTTCTGATGTTATACGAAAATTGCTCAGTTCCACTAATATGTTTTTATTAAAGGAGCAAAATGAATAGAAATTTTCACATGTTATTGATTATAAGATATTAGCACTCTAATCCTTATATTCAATACATATGCTTTTATCAATTTGAAAATAATATATAATGTTCATATAGTAGACATTGGTGTTGAAAGTAATTTTCTATAACATCTGCTTTTAAATTCTCATTCGCATTCGCCCGTGCATCGCGCGGGTTTCATGCTAGTATAAATAAATACCTATATATGTGTATGTGCGTGAAATTTTTTCTCATTCGTACAGCAATTTTAAGTAAAAACTACGGGTGTTTGCGGTACGGTAAAAACTCATGCCGTACCATTTTGCACCAATAATTAGGGGTAATGATTTACATTTTTTACTTACCAAAACTGAAACTAATGAAGTCGAATTATCGAATTTTTAATGGTTGATTTTTGTTTTAATGCTTTAAAAATTGATTTACCGACTCTGTCGTACCGAAATTAATATTCATATTTTCCTTTGCCGATGGAGAAGTGGGGAGTGCAAGAAATAAATAACGTGAAAATATTTTTATTTTGGTTTGTTATTTAATATGACAACCCGAGTTGATATTTATGGGAGTCATTTAGACAATAGTGTAACTTAAATTATAATTTGGGATGTTTATTTTGGAATTTAATGTTTATATATAGTTATGGAGACGGTACAATTATGTAAGTTATTTTCTACTCTCTTTTTTTAAATATGCATAATGAAAGATTTAGGTAGGTGGTACAAAAAATACCATATGTATCGAGTAGTACCAAATTTACCATAAAGAGAAATTTACCGTATTTTTCGAATAAGTAATTTTACCGCAAAAAATCTGATTTTGTCGATGGACTGCATGATTTTTTTTTGGTTTATGGGCTAGTGTACCGGCTTGTAAAACTAGTAATTTTGGTTCGATGATTTCAACGTTGGTTTGGTATTAGTATGCTCCATTTCCCGACCAAACCGATTGAAACCCAACCCTAGTAAAAACAGTTTGAATTGGAAACATTTCACTCACTTATTCTACTTTCAAGGTACAATAAAACACAATCTACTACGTGTGACATTTCCAAACCTCAAAATGAATCACAAACAACCCAAAGTAGATACTGCACAATGCGACAGAGAAGAAAAATGCGATAAATTGCACAAATATAATTTCATGTGCATTTAATTTTTTTTCTTAGAAATTTAAACCTTATTTTTTTAGTGATACCAATGCTTCATTCTTATAAATAAAGTTTACCAAATTATTGTCCATAACACTCTACATATAAGAGTAGGCTATTGGAAGATTCAGATTAGAAGAATGAGATTAAACTTTTTTTAACGTGGGAACTCTAGATGCCACATTTCTATTCCAAACTTACCAAGTAAAACATTAAAGATCTCATTTCATCTTACCTATAGTTTCCCAAGAGTTTCAATTATCTACTAATATCTTTCGTTGACTATAAAAAACATCTTTAGCATGTGTGAATTTAAACCTATATTAATAAAAATAAATTAAACAAAATCGAATAAAAAATCCTTTATTGCACAAAGAAATTAAAAAAATTGTTGATTGAATCAAAATCATTTCAAACCAACACATTCAAAATTGAGAAAATAGAACCTTGGAAGACAAATAAAATCCGTTTCAAAATCTAAATCCATAAATTTAAAATCAACTAAAACCTCAAAACAATCCCATAATATCTCTTAATGTTAACAACGAACCTTTTAAATTGCGATTCATGAAAACAAACCGTCAAATCAATGCCTAAATCGCATGATGAATTAACAATTGATTTAACACTTTAAAATAGAGCCCTAAAAACCAAATTGATTTCAAACTGGAAATCAAACCAAACCCAATAATGGAAGTTTACGTCTTTAATTGAAAATCCTTTACAACCTTCAAATCCCGATAACAACTAAAAAATTGATTTTGAACTCTTTTTAGACTTTTTATGCATAGGTGTTAACAAATGCTCTAAACATACGAGTAATCAAACAACCAGTTACCTCCATTTTTGGCAAACTCACTTCGTCAATATCTCTCTAGACAACATGAAAAATGAGCTATGCATTATTATGGAGAAAAAAATAGGATTCAATAATCAAATCATAAAGATGGTAGAAGTCTCAGAAAATTGAGGTTTTGCAATTACCAAACATATAAAAAAATACATTGGCAACCCTTGGACGATGGATTGCCTTAAAAATGATAAAATTGCAAAACTTCAAATTTTTGAGACTTTTACCATCTTTATGATTTGCACATAGGAAAAAAAGAAAGAAGATTTGATTTGAAAGAGGTAGTGAGATGAAGACGTGAAAAACATCTTTAGATGGATGGGAAAAGAAGACAAGAGAAATGTTTAAACATAAGAGAGAGGGGGAATAGAGATCTCAAAGGGCTAGGTGTATATTTTGAGAAGAGTTATAATACACTTGGGATTGTGAAATGAACTTTTGTCATTTTAGTATATGGAGGAAATGTAGTCATATTATAGGAATTTAACGAGTAAAACATTAATGGGAGACATGTGGCAGAGTCACGTGTAGAGACTCCATTTTTAGATAGGTATATTAAATTAGTTTTTAGCTCGACATGATGCGCGAAACTTTATAGTTACAGGGCGTAGAACTTATATAATAAATATTTAGATTTGCTAATACATGATCAAATAAACCCATTACATAAAGTATAAAATGAGTCTCAGTAAGTGAAAAAGGATCCTAAAATATAAGAAAAACTATGAACCCCAAAGTAAAAAGTTGAAAAATAATTGAATCCCAAAATGAAAATATTCTATTGAATTATGCTTTTCATAATCACATTTAGGAATTCATTCTTTTGCAATTTTATAACTTTATAAAACTCTGAAGTTCGATATGTTAATGAAATAATGCTCACACACTTAAAAGAGTACATCATTGCGAATACATTGATATTTAAAACAAACGGAAAGATGTTCACATAAAACATGTGGAGAGGTTGGATTTGGAATATAATATCAATGAATAATTCCTTAGGGTCAACACCATAATTATAATAGTATGTTACAAATACCAAAAAATTATCATATATGGAAGTGGAAATAAAAAGATAGTTAAGAGTTGTTAATACACTATGATAATTGACTTTTTAGCATGAATGTGAATATCATCCATATAAAAATGAGAAATTTGACATGGAGTACTATCCTATAAATTGTATTTTGACAATATTTGGCAAAGGATCATCAAAAGCTTATGATAAAAAGGGAAAAAAATCAAGTAACATGTGGCGAAGATGAAAAAATTAGGTATAATCCATTATCCTTGCCATACGATAAGTTAGTATTTTATACACCCCTAATTTTCAATTTAAAGAGAAACCCTTTGACATGAAAGAATTCATTATCAACTAAAATAGCATATAGAATCAAAAATAATTTATATAGTACTTGACATATAACATAATGATTCTTCAGTTATTTCTCCTTCATATATTTCTCATTACAATGTAAACAGAATTTTATGATTTCTTAATTAATGTCAAATATATATAATCATATTATTGCTCATCTAAAACTATTGATTTTTAACATAAACAACACCTATGATCATTTCTATACATGTTTCCAACATTGTCAACCTTTCATTCACCCTGAAAAATTTTGCGTACCTAAAAAAATAATATAGTTGGACTCTTTTTATATCTTTAGGGAATTTTTTGTTAATACCCGCATGTCCTTTATTATGAACATAACAATTCTTCAAAATTTATTGATTAATTTAGATAATTGGTCTTCAAACCTACCTGCGGATGTAATATATTCTTAAAATTACTAAACGAATCACATTAAGATATTATTCCCATTTCGATGATGAAATAACTGAGTTAAAACTTTATGAGCCATCAAATTATCAAAGTGGGAAATGCTAATACATTTTATAATGCGAGTGGATATTATATTTTGAAGAATATGGAGAGAGAGGGTTGAAGGTGTAACGCCACGACCTGTGTTCGGGTCACCTTTGAGTGAATCCACACCGAATCAAGGAGTTGAAGGGGGAGGGGGAGGGTGAAAGTCCAATATTATTATTTGAGAAAATCTCTTTAATTTCACCATTTATTAAGGACTGAGTTACCGATTTTAATTTGACCAAAAGATGTGACCTATAATAACCGCGATCGATATTTTATTATTTTTCCTGCATGCATTGTAATAATATGAAAATCTTGGGATTTGGATCATTTTATGTGGTATTTTATCTCTGTTTGATTATTTTTTGGCCTTAATGGTAATTATTGGAAGTTATTAGGAAGAATTGGAGTTTGTACAAAATTTCAGAGGTTCAAATGATATTGAAGATCATTCGAACGAGTTGTTAATCTCATTCGAACGAGAATCAAGTTGGTTCAAATGAAAACCTAATGTCATTCGAAGTTGGGATCTAATGAGGATCTAACATGATGTCCTATATAAGGTTTCGCTACTTTTCTAGAAGTTCATTCGATGGGAGATCGAACGAGGTCCCATTCTCGTTCGAATGACCTATTCAAAAATTATTTAAATCAATTTTTCATTATGTACTGTCACATTTTGAACCGTTAGATCGATGACGAAAATCGTTTCACCGTCAGGTGAACCCAGTTGACCAAAATCGGGATTGAGTGTTTGGGGCTTTATTTTGAAGTGAGTTTTTTTAGGTTTATTTGGGTGACAAGAGGAGAGAGATGGGGATGTTCTTACCCCACTAAAACGCATCACCATTTTCCTCTCTCTCTAGATAATTGAATCTTCCCTTCTCCTACCACCACAAATGGCCCAACACCACCATCTCTTCACCTTGTGCCACCATGTTTTACAAGTATTCAACCATATATCAGCCTTTTACACCCATTACCTCCATTGTTGAGTAGAGCTACAAATTTGGAGTTATTTTTGGGGGTTTTGAGTAATAAGAATAGAAGAATATTGGAGCTTGAAGGGATTTTTCTTAGATCTTTTATGGAGGCAAGCTTTGAGGAGATAGGCAACCTTTTTTAGGCCACCTTAGGAGGTGGGGGGTTGCCATCACCTTCTTCTTCTTCATTCACCATCATTAAAGCTTCATTTGAGGTGGAAAAAAACTCCACTCTTATCTTAAAACTCTATTTTCCATAGTATTAGTCTTGTGGTTGAGTTTATGAGAGTAGGAAGTACAAAGGGTTTAAAGAGGTTATTTCTCATGATTTATGAAAAATGTTTTAGAGAAAGAAAAAGTATGATTTATAAAAGATCCCAAGAGTTTTCAGGAAAATGTTATATTTCAAGAAATCTTGACACCTAAACATTTTATCAAATAAAATGTTTGAAATAATATTTGTTTGTTGAAAATATTTTACACGCAAATGCCTAAAGATTTTCTTGTGAAAAATTGGGATTTTTATATAAATAGACATTTATTAAAGTTTTAAAGAAACAAAAATGTCTTTTGCTTTGAAGAAGTATGTTTTTGCAAACATTATAAAATTTCTAGAATAAATCATATATTACACCCATTTGATAAGATTTTTCGACTAAAAAATTAATCTTCTCATGCATATATATTTGTAGTATTTGAAGGATGAATATATAAACAAGTTTAATGAGGGTTTTATTGGGTTTAAACTAGAAATAAAGATAATAGAAGTTTCATCGCTTAAATTGTGTGAAAAAATGTTGAAAATGTGAGAAGTGGATGGTCCAATACTACATGTGATAATAAAGCAAAATGGTGTTTTTCTTCTAAAGTATTCTTTAAATGTTCAATAATTTCTTAGAGAAAAAAGGTAATGAAATAAAAGAGATTCCCAACTTGAAAAGTATGTTAATCCAAAGTGTTATTTAGTTAAAAACACTTAAGAAGTTAATGTGGGTAACTTAATGATACCTTGGGGAATAATACTTGTGAAAAAGGAGGAAAAGACAAATTGAAAACAAATGGGTTAAATGGTAACTTTACGTAAAGCGGGACATTTTTATGAAATAAAAATGTTAAAAAAGGTGTTACACAAAATGCTCCTAAATGAACATGATTTTTGGGTTAAAATCAATCCCAGAGTAAAAAGGACAAGAAATTATGATTTTAAAGTATAACACAATTTGGGGTGAAACCCTGGGTTTTGGTTTTGACTAGCAAAGGAAAAGTGGAATAATGTGGAAATTTGCAAAATGTTAAAACACATTAATGTGGACTCGGATGACACGAAAATAATTAAGGAAGGCTCGGAGCCCTGGGGTGAAACACCCAAAATCACTAGCACTAGCCAGAGCATGTGTAATACCCCGTATTTTTATGCTATATTAATTTGGGGATTTATTAAATTTAATGTGAATGATTTATTTAATAAAAACCCAGAAATTAATTATGTTATAATTATTAACGTGACGAGAGTTAGTAATTATGGGAAATTGGTTGAATATTACTAATGAGCAAAGTAATATATTATATTGGTTATATTTAATGTCATGAGTGAATTAAATGACGATTTCGGAAATTTAAGTCGGAACGTGCTCGTGTCACATCGGGACTAATTTTGTTAAATAAAAAAGTGAATATTTTATAAGTTTCCCGTATGGTCATTTTGAGTGCGCCAACGCGTCCGGTAGGGTCAAGATAGTCAGAAAAGTGTACCCGGGAGTGTAGTTTGGATCTCGAGGCATTTTTAGGCCTAATAAGTACCCCGGGAGGGCATTTTAGTCATTTTACATAATTGGGTAATTAAACCCACGAAATTCAGCAACCTATATCAGCCATTTAGGTTAGCCTTTTAGGGTTAGAATATCCAGAAATCAAGTGACGGCCATTGGAGAAGAGAGGAGAGAGCTCCAAGGCAATTCAAGGCCAAAAAGTCACCGGTTTGCATCGCCGCCACCACCACCGTGTAGATCGCGAGACGAGGAACGTAGCCATACCAAAATTAGCCGTGAATCAGAATACCAAAAATCCCAGGCAAGTGTTTAACTTTCTATTTTCGTTTGTGCAATCTTCATATTAGTTTAGGAATGATTTGTGATGAAAACTATGGAAGAAAACCCAATTTATGATAGGAGAATCCATGTAGTATTGATTTATATGTTAATTCTGTAAACCCTTGCCACGTAGAGGAAATAAACCACGAAATTTTGATGATCATAAGAAAGAAATTCTATAGAAAGATTTGTTAGAAAACTATTTAAGAAAATTCTAGGGTTCTTGATAATTGGATATAATTTTAGGTTGAAAATCCATGTTTAAATGATGAATATGTACATGCCTTACGTTAGAATCATCCGGTATATCGTTATAATTTTAGTAGTAGAATTCTGGGACGATTGGAACTTGAAAATATGGAATTGGTGTAATTTTGGTGATGAAACCCGTAACTGCATTTCTGCAGAATTTTTGCAGACCTGCTTGATCGATCGATCGAGCCTAGAGCTTCGATCGATCGAGCCCCAGACCTCGATCGATCGACCCCTCCTGGAAGACTCTTATTTCCCTTGTTTACTTAGTTAAATTAAATTTATCGTGAAATAATTCTTGGGTATTCTTAATGAAATGTTTTGGGAGATAGGAAAGACCAGTAGGACATATGAATTAGTGTTGGGAACTTTAATATAAGACGAGAATCTTGTTTTTGGAATAATTATATAATGAATGATGAAATTACGTATTTCAAGTGAGAGATTGCAGCGAATAGCTACGATAGTAAATAGAGGTATACTTACTGAATTTCCCACTTGGAAGGATAGAGTCCACGAATGTCACGTATTAAGTGAGAAAACCCTTCGAGTTTAGGTTAGAGATGAAACCTTATACGTAATACTAATAATGTGAAATGTAGAATAAATGGTATAATTATGGGTGACGAGAAGAACCTATATTAATATGATAAAGTGGTATATTTATATGATTGTGTGTACATATATTATATACTTGTATAAATCATGCCCACGCTACTTGCTATCCCTGAGGTTACCGCGCTGGGACAAGTCTTATCTCGATGGGACCTCTATGGGGGATATTGACTTGTACCCTAGAAGATAGATATCCTTGGTACAGTCTATCAATGTGATAGTTCAGACGGTCCTAAGAGACGTAGGCATGTGCCATCCTCTTAGAGACTTGGAATCTATTCTTCGCCTCAATATTGTTTGTGTATTTATGTTAATACAATTCGAGAGTGATTCCGAATGTATTCCCCTTAATATGAGTGATATGGGGCTTTGGATAGTAGAGTATGCACGCACCATAGTTTTATGAGGGGTGCTGTTATTTTATATATATTATACGAGTAGTTAATATATATATATAAGATTTTGAAATTTGAAACTGCCTACTGTGATTTGATAAGTAGGACATGGTTGATGACTCAGATAGTGAATACTTGTTTCGTGAAAGTATAATATGTTACTGAGAAACTTTATAAATTAATAAAAGCTAAAACGAGAGTTGTGATGCTAATCTGGAAGTAACCTTTTTAAACAAAATATTATTCGGTTTTGAAATCTTATGAGTAAGTTAAGATACGCTAAATTATTGGAAAGGTTAGTATGATAAAATTGATAAGAAAAACCGTTGGGAAGGTTAGTATGATAGGTGTGCACATTAGAAGAGAGGTGAGTATTTCTCAAGAGAGTGACGCACTAATATGTTGTTGCATTGGCCTGTATCAATTTAAATACTTGCTAAACATATTTTAAAATCAAACACACTTTCGGGCTCTGACCCGTTTCTTTTTCTCTCTCTCTCTTGTATATATATGTATATATTTCAGGTGCCCAACCACAGGGGCGTCTTGCTTAGGATCCCTTGAGAGGAACGTGCTGCAGCTTAGGTGGGAGTTGCAGGTCACTTGCGTAGACGGCTTCCTTTATTGACTCCACTTCTATCATTCTCATTTATTGGGCATGTGTCGCCCTTTCCATTATTTCATTTGTTATTGGGACATTTATATTTCAGTTGTTTCCAGTATTGTTCTATGGGATTTATTCAGTTTGGATTTGTGACTTTAGTTTTCATATGTTGACATTCGATTGACGAATGTATTATATTATTTGGTTTACTGTGGTGTGATTCTTAATTGTAGAAATGTTGTTTTTAAATAAATAAATCTTTTTCTTTAATTAAAATTTGGAAAGTATGTATGAAAATGGTTTTGACACTTAGCTTAATTATTTAGGGTGTTAAATTGGAAAATTTATTTTTATCGACAGTGATACTGAGAATGAACCAACTGTTTACCTTGATTTAATTTAATAAAGGAGTGATCGCCCGGTATTTAATTAGGCGGGGTGTCACAGGTGGTATCAGAGCATCAGGTTGTAGTGTCCATAGGATATGTACGGCTTATTTCTCTTTCAGCTTAACGTTATTGCTATAGAGCCCTATTTTTAGGATTGTTGTATTCTTGCTTTTACGTTTAAGTCTTCAGCTATTTGAGATTTGATGATAACTGTAGACTAATAAACTTGTTCACGTTTCAGATGCCTACGAGACGTGCTCCGAAAGATAGGCGTGCCCAAGTCGAGCAGCCAGCAGCTCCGGCACTAGGCACAATGAATGCAAACGAAGTAGCCACCATTGTTGCTCAGGCGGTGAATGCCTCAATAGCGGTGATTCAACAGGCTCCACCCCAGGTTCAGGCAGTGGCGCCAGTACCATCACAGCTTCCATCTGCATGGGAGAAGGTTCGGGATGCTTTTCAGAAAGCGCATCCCCCTGAGTTTTCTGGTAGCTCCGATATTATTACAGTTAGTCAATGGAAGAAGGGCATCCAGCGGCACCTCCGTATGTATGAGTGCACTGATGTGCAAAAGTAGTTATTGGCTTCCTTTAAGCTGGTGGGAGCCGCATTACAGTGGTGGGAGTCCACTACCACTTTGGAGGAGAGGGATACGATCCCTATTCAGTTGTTCTGGGTGCGGTTTAACCGTAAGTATTTTCCACCCGCAGTGCAGACTGAGATGAGGCAGAAATTACTAAATCTGAAGCAGGAGAACCTTACTGTAGCTGAGTATGAGGAGGAGTTCACGAGACTTCTCACAATTGTGCCAGATGAGGCACCTACTGAGAACAAGAAGATTATGCTGTTTGTCGACGGGTTAGCTTGGAGGATCCGTCAGCACCTTATTGGAAATCTATCCCTGAGTACTTTCACTGATGTACTCAATGCTGCATTACTACATTGTCAGGATCACCGCTTCCATCTGCAGGGAAGCAAGAGAGCAGGGGAGTCCAGCCAGCAGGGCAGGACCGGGGGTAATAGTGCCAGTGGGGTACTATCTCATGGACAGACTCGTCAGCATGAGCAGAGTTCCCATCAGGGGGACCCTGCTAAGAGATTCCGTTCAGGTGATTCTAGGCAGGGATTCGGGGGCTTTAGGCAGGGCCATCAGGGCCAACCTAATCAGCAGGGCCAACAGGGCCAACACCGACCACATGGACAATAGCAGGGCCAGCAAGGCCAACAACGTGCACATCAGGGCCAACAGGGCCAGTGGCGTGGAGGTAACGGCCAGCAAAGCCGTGGACAGCAGGGTCAGAGGGGAGGTAACTTCAAAGGCCGATGCTTTGGGTGCAGTAAACATGGCCATAGGCGCCAGGATTGCCCAGAGGGCGATAGGGCCCCACAGCAGCAGGGAGCCCGAAATGAGCCGCAGAGACCACTTTTCCCACCTGCCCTCCCATCTCCAGCCTAGGTGCCAGCCCTACCAGCTATTCCAGCGGCTCCAGTACAGCAGGGGCAATTACAGTATGGACGTGTCTATAACGTCCACCAGGCAGCAGCTCCACAGGCACCACCCGCGATTGAGGGTATGTTTCCTATCCATGGTACTATGGGTCGGGTTGTTTGATATGGGGGCAACGCATTGTTTTATAGCTACGCATTTTGCGAAGTCCTTAGGGTTATTAGACACAGCAGAGAGCACCGTGACGTGTGTCGACTCACCACTGGGGAGTGGGTCACTTATTTTCTTTATATGCCGGGGAGTAGGGGTAGAGATTGGTAGCTTGGTATTACCTGCAGACATGTTAGTCTTAGATATGCACGATCATGATGTGATTATTGGTATGGATTGGCTCGCAGCTTATAGAGCCATGATTGATTGCTTCGGTGGGAGCATTGTTTTTGCCATTTCTGGGCAAGAGATGTTTGTAGTGGCGATGCCTCGCCCAGAGGGAGGTTCGACCGCTCATTTGTATTACATAGAGGAGGATACCTCTAAGGAGGTTGTGATTCCCTTAGATTCGATCCCTGTTGTCAGGGAGTATTCCGATGTGTTTCAGGAGATACCAGGCCTACCCCCCAGTCGGGAGATAGACTTTGTTATAGATTTATTGCCAGAAACGAGACCTATAGCACGTGCACCGTACCGTATGGCTCCGATAGAGATGCGAGAGCTACGAGATCAGATAGAGCAGCTGTTAGGCTAGGGCTTCATTCGTAGGAGTACCTCACCTTGGGGCGCTCCAGTCTTGTTTGTGAAGAAGAGAGATGGTTCACTGAGATTGTGTGTGGACTACCGGGAGCTGAACAAGGTCACGATATGGAATAAATATCCGTTACCTCGAATCGATGATCTGTTCGACTAGCTGAGGGGAGCAACTTTCTTTTCGAACATAGATCTGAGGTCGGGGTACCATCAGTTATGTATTAAAGAGCAGGATATTTCAAAGACTGCCTTCTTGTCGAGATATGGGTCCTATGAGTTCAGGGTGATGCCGTTCGGACTCACAAATTCCCCAGCCGTTTTCATGGACTTGAGGAACCGAGTATTCAGAGAGTTCTTGGATCAGTTTGTCATCGTCTTCATAGATGACATCTTGATATATTCACACTCCGAGGAGGAGCATACCGAACACTTGAGGAAGGTTCTTCAGACTTTACGAGAGCATCAGTTGTATGCTAAGTACGAGAAGTGTGGATTCTTGTTGCGAGAGGTACAGTTCTTGGGCCATGTTGTTTCTGAGCAAGGGATAGCAGTTGACCCGAGTAAAGTGTCAGCGGTGAGGGAGTGGGGACAGACCACGACACCGACGGAAGTGCGTAGCTTCTTGGGATTAGCCAGATACTACAGGAGATTCATTCATGGATTCTCCAAAATAGCGGGTCCATTGACGAATCTGACTCGCAAAGGGGTACCATATGTTTGGGATGCCCCTTGTCAATTGGCTTTTGACGAGTTGAAAGACAAGCTTACTTCAGCGCCAGTTCTTGCTTTACCGAAACCGGGTGTGGAGTACCTGGTTTACACCGATGCGTCTTTATGGGGACTTGGAGGAGTACTCCAGCAGGAGGAGAAGGCTATAGCTTTTGCTTCCCGCAAGCTTAAGCCGCATGAGAATAATTACCCCACCCACGACCTGGAGTTAGCAGCGGTCGTCTTTGCATTGAGGATATGGAGGCACTATTTATTGGGGGAGAAATTCCGTTTGTTCACAGACCATAAGTCACTACAGTACCTGTTCACTCGTCGAGAGCTGAATATGCGTCAGCGCAGATGGCTAGAGTTTGTGAAGGACTACCAGTTCGATATACAGTATCATCCGGGGAAGGCCAACGTAGTTGCTGATGCGTTGAACCGTAGACCGGTAGACGATGTAGTGGACGTCTGGAAAGCAAAGTGGAAGGAGTTGGGTCACCAGGATGCAGTGGCACGTTCTTTCTTATCCGTGATGTCAGTCACACCCGAGATTGTTACGAGGGTGATACAGGCACAGACCACAGACCCGTTTTACCAGGAGCAGATTGTGCGACTTCTAGCCGAGGGTGCTGAGTCCTATTCTGTTAGTTCTGATGGAGGTTTGCGGTTTAATGGGAGATTGGTGGTTCCATAAGGAGCAGAATTACGTCATGCAGTGATGACTCATTCTCATGGGTCCCGATTTGCAGTACATCCGGGAGGCGATAAGATGTACCAAAATATGAGGCGACAATACTGGTGGAGTGGGATGAAGAAGGACATCGCCGAGTTCGTGTCCAAGTGTTCTACCTGCCAACTGGTGAAGGTGGACCATCAGAAACAGTCAGGATTGCTTCAGCCATTGGAAGTACCCGCGTGGAAGTGGGAGAGTATTTCCATGGATTTTATTACAGGGTTGCCTACATCACAGCGAGGCCACGATTCTATCTGGGTGATTGTAGACCGTTTGACCAAGGTGGCTCATTTTCTGCCAGTGCGGACAGATTATACTACGGGTCAGTATGCTCAGTTGTTCATTGCTGAGATTGTCAGATTACACGGGGTGCCCCTGAATATTGTGTCAGATAGGGACAAGATTTTTGTGTCACGTTTCTGGGAAAGTTTTCAGGAGGCTATGGGTACTGAGTTGAGGTTGAGTTCAGCTTACCACCCACAGACAGATGGACATACAGAGCATACTAATCAGATGTTAGAGGATATGCTACACATGTGTGTTCTCGATTTTGGAGGAGGTTGGGAGCCACATCTTCCACTGGTAGAGTTTTCTTATAATAATTCTTATCAGTTTACGATTGGTATGGCTCCATTTGAGGCTTTGTATGGCAGGCCTTGTCGTTCTCCAACTTTTTGGCTCGAGGTGGGGGACAACAAGTTGCTAGGACCAGAAGTGATTCAGGAAACCTCCGCGAGGATTGAGATAATCAGGAGTTGTATTCGGGTAGCCCAAGACAGGCAGAAGAGCTACGTCGATGCGAAACGGTTCTTTCGGGAGTTTAATGTGGGAGATCAAGTGTTATTGCGTGTATCTCCTATGAAGGGAGTGATGAGGTTCGGGAAGAAGGGGAAGTTGGCTCTGAGGTATGTGGGACCATTTACCATCATCGATAGGATTGGGCCGGTTGCATACAGGTTGGGATTGCCAGAATATTTACATCACATCCACGATGTATTCCACATCTCGTCGTTGAGACGATATCTTCGGGATGATATGGCCCATACTCACATTGCGATAGATGAGATAGACTTACAGTCTAATAGCTCTTACGAGGAGAGACCAGTGGCTATTCTAGACTATAGTGAGAGGAGATTGAGATCGAAAATAGTTCCACTTGTGCGAGTCCAGTGGGAGCATCATAATGTGGAGGAATCCACTTGGAAGCGTGAGGCAGATATGCGCGAGAGATATCCAGAGTTGTTTTTATCAGGTATGCCTTATTTTCTGAATTTCGGGATGAAATTCCGTTATTAGGGGGGAAGTATGTAATACCCCGTATTTTTATGCTATATTAATTTGGGGATTTATTAAATTTAATGTGAATGATTTATTTAATAAAAATCCGGAAATTAATTATGTTATAATTATTAACGTGACGAGAGTTAGTAATTATGGGAAATTGGTTGAATATTACTAATGAGCAAAGTAATATATTATATTGGTTATATTGAATGTCATGAGTGAATTAAATGACAATTTCGAAAATTTAAGTCGGAACGTGCTCGTGTCACGTCGGGACTAATTTTGTTAAATAAAAAAGTGAATATTTTATAAGTTGCCCGTATGGTCGTTTTGAGTGCGCCAACGCGTCCGGTAGGGTTGAGATAGTCAGAAAAGTGTACCTGGGAGTGTAGTTTGGGTCTCGGGGCATTTTTAGACCTAATTAGTACTCCGGGAGGGCATTTTAGTCATTTTACATAATTGGGTAATTAAACCCACGAAATTCAGCAACCTATATCAGCCATTTAGGTTAGCCTTTTAGGATTAGAATATCCAGAAATCAAGTGACGGCCATTGGAGAAGCGAGGAGAGAGCTCATAGGCAATTCAAGGCCAAAAAGTCACCGGTTTGCACCGCCGCCACCACCACTGTGTAGATCGCGAGACGAGGAACGCAGCCATACCAAAATCAGCCGTGAATCAGAATACCAAAAATCCCAGGCAAGTGTTTAACTTGCTATTTTCGGTGGTGCAATCTTCATATTAGTTTAGGAATGATTTGTGATGAAAACTATGGAAGAAAACCCAATTTATGATAGGAGAATCCATGTAGTATTGATTTATATGTTGATTCTGTAAACCCTTGCAATGTAGAGGAAATAAACCACGAAATTTTGATGATCATAAGAAAGAAATTCCGGAGAAAGATTTGTTAGAAAACTGTTTAAGAAAATTCTAGGGTTCTTGATAATTGGATATAATTTTAGGTTGAAAATCCATGTTTAAATGATGAATATGTACATGCCTTACGTTAGAATCATCCGGTATATCGTTATAATGTTAGTAGTAGAATTCTGGGAAGATTGGAACTTGAAAATATGGATTCGGTGTAATTTTGGTGATGAAACCCGTAACTGCAATTCTGCAGAATTTTCGCAGGCCTGCTTGATCGATCGATCGAGCCCCAGACCTCGATCGATCGACCCCTCCTGGCAGACTCTTATTTCCCTTGTTTACTTAGTTAAATTAAATTTATCGTGAAATAATTCTTGGGTATTCTTAATGAAATGTTTTGGGAGATAGGAAAGACCAGTAGGACATATGAATTAGTGTTGGGAACTTTATTATAAGATGAGAATCTTGTTTTTGGGATAATTATATAATGAATGATGAAATTACGTATTTCAAGTGAGTGATTGCGGCGAATAGCTACGATAGTAAATAGAGGTATACTTACTGAATTTCCCACTTGGAAGGATAGAGTCCACGAATGTCACGTATTAAGTGAGAAAACCCTTCGAGTTTAGGTTAGAGATGAAACCTTATACGTAATACTAATAATGTGAAATGTAGAATAAATGGTATAATTATGGGTGACGAGAAGAACCTATATTAATATGATAAAGTGGTATATTTATATGATTGTGTGTACATATATTATATACTTGTGAAAATCATGCCCACGCTACTTGCTATCCCTGAGGTTACCGCGCTGGGACAAGTCTTATCTCGATGGGACCTTTATGGGGGATATTGACTTGTACCCTAGAAGATAGATATCCTTGGTACAGGCTATCGATGTGATAGTTCAGACGGTCCTAAGAGACGCAGGCATGTGCCATCCTCTTAGAGACTTGGAATCTATTCTTCGCCTCAATATTGTTTGTGTATTTATGTTAATACAATTCGAGAGTGATTCCGAATGTATTCCCCTTAATATGAGTGATATGGGGCTTTGGATAGTAGAGTATGCACGCACCATAGTTTTATGAGGGGTGCTGTTATTTTATATATATTATACGAGTAGTGAATATATATATGAGATTTTGAAATTTGAAACTGCCTACTGTGATTTGATAAGTAGGACATGGTTGATGACTCAGATAGTGAATACTTGTTTCGTGAAAGTATAATATGTTACTGAGAAACTTTATAAATTAATAAAAGCTAAAACGAGAGTTGTGCTGCTAATCTGGAAGTAACCTTTTTAAACAAAATATTATTCGGTTTTGAAATCTTATGAGTAAGTTAAGATACACTAAATTATTGGAAAGGTTAGTATGATAAAATTGATAAGAAAAACCGTTGGGAAGGTTAGTGCGATTGGTGTGCACATTAGAAGAGAGGTGAGTATTTCTCAAGAGAGTGACGCACTAATATGTTGTTGCATTGGCTTGTATCAATTTAAATACTTGATAAACGTATTTTAAAATCAAACACACTTTCGGGCTCTGACCCGTTTCTTTCTCTCTTTCTCTCTTGTATATATATGTATATATTTCAGGTGCCCAGCCACAGGGGCGGCTTGCTTAGGATCCCTTGAGAGGAATGTGCTGTAGCTTAGGTGGGAGTTGCAGGTCACTTGCGTAGACGGCTTCCTTTATTGACTCCACTTCTAGCATTCTCATTTATTGGGCATGTGTCGCCCTTTCCATTATTTCATTTGTTATTGGGACATTTATATTTCAGTTGTTTCCAATATTATTCTATGGGATTTATTCAGTTTGGATTTGTGACTTTAGTTTTCATATGTTGACATTCGATTGACGAATGTATTATATTATTTGGTTTACTGTGGTGTGATCTTAATTGTAGAAATGTTGTTTTTAAATAAATAAATCTTTTTCTTTTATTAAAATTTGGAAAGTATGTATGAAAATTGTTTTGACACTTAGCTTAATTATTTAGGGTGTTAAATTGGAAAATTTATTTTTATCGACAGTGATGCTGAGAATGAACCAACTGTTTACCTTAATTTAATTTAATAAAGGAGTGATCGCCCGGTATTTAATTAGGCGGGGTGTCACAGCATGTGGTAGCACAGTCGGTAGTATGGAGCGCGTTAAAGTATTTAGATATTGGAGGATTCTGATAAAAATATGATGAAAAGTGGAACATGTCAAGAAATAGGTTATATGATGAATATGAGAAAAGACAACCTAACTTGAATGAACCAATGAATGTTTCGGTATTAAGTGAATATGAAAAATGATTAATGTCCATAAAGTAAAGGAATGGTAAAATGAAGTGAGAGTGCTCTTAGGTTCAACTTATTTAATTAAATGTCAATTTTAACTAGTTTTAAACCCCAGTATATGCAGCTAAGTGATTGAAAGTGGAAAATCAATATAGCATGCAATAAAATAATCACAACGATCAATTTCAGGAAAAAAGTACAAAAGGGGCATAACCTATTGTTTTATTTCACTATCATATGTAAACCATGATTTACATATACATAGAGAAACACATACGTTTTGACAGACAAATATCCTACAGGCTTCGGTTCATCTTCTTCAGCAAAATCTCTTGCAAGAACTCCAAGAACAATAATGGAGATAACTTCTCAACAAGTATCACTCCAAGATAGGAATATATGTCTATCAGGGTCTCTCAATGATTCACAAATATAACACGGGAGGTTTATGTGAATCTAAAGTGTTTTTATCCATTAAAAGAGAAGACTAAAAAGTGGAGTAGGTCTGCAAACGGCATAGTAAAAAAGTCTTATGAAAAACCTACATAAAGCATGTCTTTATAAGCAAACACAATTTTCGAGGAAGCTATATGTTGTTCAAACGAGATCTTAGGGTCGTTCGAACGAGACCAAGATCTTGTTAGAATCACCCTTCGAATGACATAAGAAACGACCTAAAAACACAAAATAATAAGGGTTCGTTTGATCCATATGAGATCAGGGGCTTCAAATGACCCTATGAAACGACATTCTAATGACCTAGCAAGTCCTTTGAACGATTGTAAAAAAATATTTTGTCTAAAGAAATCCAATCTTGTCTTTTATAAAATAAAATTAAGTTTAAATTGAATAAAATTCTCCCAGATATAAATGCGATCATTAAGAACTCCAAATAAAATAATACCATAAAGATGTAGAGTAGTGGAGTACGGTTGAAGTTGGAATGTGATGCACATTTAAGATGATGGGATGATGAACATGTTGCAAATTATTAGGATAGAGGACGTCGTGGATGAATGTGAAGACGTGTTAATGTAACGGGATTCGCCATATAACATGTGATCAAGGACAATACAGACAATTCTTAGATTCTAGAGGACAATGATAGAATTTTTTCCTTACAAATTTACCCCTGTGGTTATGCCGGTACATACATAAAAATATCCCAATTATGCAATCCAAAAAAATCCTAAGACATACAATCTAATATCCCCAAAAAACCTCAAATGGAAATATCAAAATACATGTCTTGAAATCTTTAAAATCTTCAAATCTCCAAAATTTCTTTGTCTTCATCGAGTGTTCCATGAATATGATCTTGAAATGTACCTTCACACATGAGACAAGAAATAAATACCCCTGACGTGCAAAAGTTTGAAATAAAATAATAAGCATAAATGATGATAATAATTAAGCACAACCAAAATTTTGAAATAAAACGATAAGCATAAATGATGAGAATAATTAAGCAGAAGCAAATCATCAAATATAATCAAACTTTTCCACTCCCCCATAATTCATTCTCCCCTTTTTTATGTTGTACCAAATAAACAAGGAAAAGAAATATATGCAATAAATACGAAGTGTGTCACCAATACTAAACTTACCTTTTTGAATTTTTCAAAAATTTTCTCACATAAAATACAACAATAAATCATTCCATGAAATAACACCAAGATAACCAAGTAGATGACAACGTAAGTGTGGGGGAGTGAACAAATTCGATACGAAAATCAACTCAAACATTCATAACATATGTGCATGATAAATTTTGGAAACTCCAAACGAATGAACTCAAAATCGTCCTAAGGTGTAAAAATGTGAATTTATATGAAATTGACTCAATCTAATCGACAAATCAAAGTCTAAAATCATTTCCGCACTAATAAAGCCCAAAAATTATTCAAAGATTTTTTGAGACTTTTTCAGGACGTGCAAACCCATTGTTATTTTTCTTTCAACCAAACTCCATCATAAATAATAATTATTTTTATTTTTCTATTGAGGTGGTAATATCTCTTCAAGATATTTCCTATTGGCCCCTTTTTGGCAAAATGTGATTTTTTAATGCCTTAATTTTTTCTACGACTGATTTCAAATGGTGGCTTTCACGACGAGTTCACTTGCCACTCATATTTTTTCAATATTAAGCATATCCTCACGGGCAATGGTTCTTACATGCACTACTTTTATTACCTTATTTTATCACATTTGGTTCATTTTATAGGCAAGATTAAGATGAAAACACCAACTTGTGTCAGACCGTGAATGTGTGCATTAAAGGAGATAAAGAGCCAAACATGTATAAAGTAATCACTAATCCCATCTAAATGACTCTAATACACTATAAAGCACAAGGATGAAATGATGTTGCGTCTCAAAATATTATTAAAAAGTCACGCGAATAATGGAATGATATTGTCACTTGGACATCCTAAATGTCCATCCATACAAGGTGTAAAAAAATTACAAAACTCTTTTTGTATTTTTCAAAAATTTAATAAAAAGGAAATGTTTTTGTCTTTTTCATTTTTCTTAAAAATAAAAAATATTTTTTTAATTTTTCTTTTTTCTTAAATAACCAAAAATATTTTTGGATATTTCTAAAATATGAATAAGGAAAAAAAAGTAATACAAGGAAAATATAATACAAATGATACAATCTAGCAATAGGAATAAAATGATATGAACATGAAGAATCATCATATACTAGACATGGTAACCAACTCTCAGTCAACTATGAAGATACCTAGAGACTTTCTATGACTCTCGAATCTAAGGGCATCTAAAGGTTTAGTTAAAATGTCGACCAATTGTCGATCAGTGGTCACAAAGCTCAAGGACACGACTTTCTCCTCTACTAGGTTTCTGATAAAGTGCTCGTGTACCCTAATGTGCTTCGCGCGAAAATGCTATACTTGATTGCGAGATGTGTGCATCGCTCTCATGTTATCATAAGAAATACTCATGGCATCCTGTGAAATCCCATAATCCTCCAACATCTAATTTGTCCACAAGATTTGCGTGCAACAACTCCCAGCGACTATTTACTCAACCTCCATATTGGACAAAGAGATGTAGTTCTTCTTCTTTCTTAACAAGAGCCAAGAACACTACCAAAATAGAAATACCCACTAGAAGGGCTCCTACATCCATCTACATCCCCGGCCCAATCGGCATCCGAATTTGCGGATAAACTGTTGTCGATATCAAAGGAAAACTAAATGTCATATGAGAGAGTCCCACTCACATATTTGATAATACGTTTAAGAGGAAGTAAGTGTGAATATTTTGGTGATGATTGATATAGCGCATAGACTCCAACACTAAAGGTTATATGGTGACAACTGGCAGTCAAGTAGAGAAGACTCCCTACCGTACTCTGATACAACGTTTGCTCTATATCCTTACCTTAAGTGTCCTTTCTAAGCTTAGTCGAGGTACTCATCAACGTGCATGCGCGCTTAGCGAAGTCTACACCAAACTTCTTCATGAGGTAACTTGCATACTTGGATTGGGATATGAACATCCCATCCTCTAGCTGATGAACCTGGAGATCGAGGAAGAACGTAAGCTCACCAACCATGCTCATCAAACTCACTCATTGACATAGACTTGGGCAATAAAAATCGCACCTTTCTCCCTCCTAACAAATAACGTCTTATCTACTCCCCCACTCCTAAAGACACAGGCTAAGAGATAGGAAGTAAGACTCTCGTACCAAGCACGGGGTGCTTACGTCAAACCATATAAAAATTTCCTCAGATAATAGTTGGTTATTCCACATAAACCTCCTCGAATAAATGCCCTTCAGAAAGGAACTCTTGACATCCATCTAATATAACTTAAAGTGAAGATGACATGCGATGGTGAGTAGTAAGTAGATGGACTCAAGCCTTGCAACATAATCAAAAGTCTCTTCAAAGTCTACACCCTCAATCTGTGTGTAGCCCTGAGTGACCAACCTAGCCTTATTACGAATAATTGTACCATTCTCATCCATTTTATTCTTAAATATCCACTTTGTACCAATCACGTTCATCTTATTAAGTTGGGGGATAAGTTCCCAGACATCATTCTTTCTAAACTAAAGCAAGTCATCCTGCATGGGGATAACCAGTGTTCATCTTTGAGTGCTTCTTTGACATTCTTAGGCTTGACTATGGACATGTAGCTCGGATAGAAACAACATTGTCAAGATGAGATCTAGTCTTTAAACCTAAAGTAGGATCTCCTAATATAGTGAAAAGGTCATGACTCTTGTGAACCCAAGCAGCCGTGTCCCCTAAATAAGGAGTAGGGTCCACCCTAGGTCTGTGAGGGACAATATGACCATCATAAGGGAGTGCATCATCCTCTAAAAAATGTTTAGGATCAACAAACGCCGAAAGCTCGTTATTTTTAATAAAGACATTTATTGACTCCATAACCTTAGAGCTACTCAGGTTAAAAACCCAGTGTGCTATATTGGTCGATGAATATCCTAACAGAATTTGATCATCACTCTAGGAGTCAAACTTTCCTAATTGCTATCTATCCTTAAGGATGTAGCATTTACTCCATAAAACAAGGAAATATGAAAGGTTAGGCTTCTTACCTATCCATAATTCATATGCCGTCTGAAGTGTTTGTGGAAGAAGATATACCCTATTCATTATGGGGCATGTAGTAGATACCGCCTCTCCTCAAAACCTCCTAGGCACTCTATGACCGACTAGTATGGCTCTTGCCATCTCTTAAATCGTCCGATTCTTCCTCTCAACAATCCAATTTTGCCAAGGACATTTCACGATCAAAATTTCTGTTTAATTCTAAGGTATCACAGTAAAAATCCACCTTTGATTCTTTAAATTTAGTGCCATTGTCACTATCCATTCTATTGATGGTGACACCGTGTTGATTTTATAGTACATGACACTTGGTCGTAAGAAACTCTACATCATCCTCTTTCTCTCTAAGGAAAAATACTATGGAATAATGCAAGAAATCATTTACCATCACGAGGATATACCTCTTACCACCTAAATTCTCAGTGCGAGTAAAACCCATAAGATCCATGTGTATCAACTCAAGCACACGTGAAGTGGTAATGGAACTAAACTTCTGATGAGGACTACAGACTTGTTTTCCCACCTGACATGGACCACAAGCCATGGAATTTGGGTTTCCAAGTGACGAAAATCCACGTACTAGGCCATTCTTCACTAAACTCTACAACTCTTTAAAATTAACGTGACCTCGACGTCTATGCCATAAACCCATATAATAGATCGTGGTGCTTTTGTACACAAATGAGGCCCTGGGCACAATCCCATAATAATTATCTTCAATCTTCATTCCTTGCAATAAAAGTTTACCGATTTTATAAAAAATGTTACACTCATTCCGGTCAAACTTTACAGTAAAGTCTGCATCACATAGTTGCCTAATGATGATAAGGTTTTCTTTCAAACCTTTGACGTACAAAACATTATCTAGCTTAGTAAATTCGAGTATCTCTACTTTACCACATCCAATTAGGCTCAATTTATTTCCATCTCTAAAGGTGATTTTATCATCCTTACGATCCTCAAGGTAGGTAAACAATGATACGTCACCAGTCATATGACTGGAGAAACCCCTATCAAAATACCACTAGGAGGTATTATGATCTTTCAGAGCAACATGAAGAACAAGGGCTTTCTCATCATACGTAGGCACCCAAGAAGTGGTAACCTTTTATTTACACTTGTCATTGTTGGTTCTAGCCGGGATGTTGTACGTATCTACTAATACAAAGACATCTGTTGAAACTTTTCCATCAAACTATGGGAAGTGGTGACTAGACACTCAACCTTCTCTCTAAGGCTATAAAATCTCTAAAGTAGTGTGACGGAGAATGTGTACGTCGAATTCGACCAAAACTATAGAAATACTCCCTAAGGTGGACTTTTCTCTTGAAATAAGTACAGAAATAAATAGTCTTAGGAACACCTTGGTTTGCTCTTCTTGGCCGAACTTATCTTTGGGATTTTGGATGACGGCCATAAGGATACACGATAAATTCAGGAACCAGTTTCGTAAGACATGTTATGTAAAGGCATCGACAAAACCTATTCCTTGCGTATCACCAAACCCTAAAGTGGGACGGAGGAACATCTTCCCCGTCTTCCTAGATATGTCCTCAATATTTACCTTGACCTCCTAGGCTCTCTCGAGATCAAGAGTGAGTTGTTCTATAAGGCTTAACATTTCTTTCAAGTCTTCACGGATACAAGAAGATCAATCGTAAAACTAGCCACTTGTTTTGTTAAGTCCCCTCTCTCTTTCTCAAAACTACTCTCTCTCTCTCTCTCTCTCTCTCTAAAATAAATTTTAACGAAGGACTTTCTCTCCAATTTCTCCTAAATCTTTCTCTAGTGCAATGATCCTAAGAGATAACCCTTTGTTTTTCCTTTTCATTTTAAAGCACTAAACATATAACTCATCGTACACACATTGTAGGTCACTCACTCTCTCTCTCTCACTTGAAACATTCTCACCCTCACTCACATCATTTTCACTATCGAGGTGTCCTTGTAAAGTATCTTCTTCATCGTCGTGAGGTTCACTAGACGTACTCACATGACTAGCCATGAATGCAGTGAAGCTACATTAATTATGTGACTATTATGAATCCATCGACTCGACCTCGCTGTCCTCACTAAGTGTGGCATTTAAAGTACCTTTTTCTTTGCCTTGATTCTTTAGTCTAGTTGGATGCTCATAGACTTTGTGACCTCTCCCATCACACTCCTAAGACCTCTCTTCCTCTCTCTTACAGGCTTCCTTTTTATTTTTATCAAATTTCTTCCCAAATTTATGTTTCTCAAAACTCTTTTTATCTTTAAAAGTGCCATTATTTTTAAGTTTTAAAAATTTCTTGAAATTTTTAGCAAACAGGGCCAAATCATCTAAATCAAAATCATACTCAGAATCTGATGTAAAAATCCCCTTTATTTCTAGATGACTCATCACTCTTTATAGACTGGGCCTTTAGTGCAATCTCCTTTTCTTTTGGTATTACCATTTTAGGAAACATGTCAATTTCGTAAATTTGAAGTTCTCCTATGAGTTCTTCTAACCTAACGGAATCTAAGATACCTAATGAATTAAGCACAGTGACTTTCGGGATAAAATGGGCAGCAAATGACCTAGATATCTTTCTAATTACTGTAGTATCATGATTTTTTTCTCCAAGATTAAAGCTAGTATTAACTATATTTGATAGGCGAGCAAAAAATTCATCAAAGCTCAAGCATAGTAATGGTCTCAAATTGAGTAATTAAGTGTTAAAATTTTGATACCTTAACATCATTTGTGCCTTCATGTGTAAGTTGTAGGACATCCCATGCCTCTTTTGATGTGGTGCATGTCATTATACGTCGAAACTCATCGGGTGAGATGGCTCCGGAATTAGCACTAAGTCCAGATGAATTACAAGTGCTCCATTTAAATTCATCCTCAATCCAGGTAGACATAGATTTAGGATTAGTCAAATTATCTACAATGATAGTGCGAGGAGTCCACCCCCATTAACAAACTAACCAGGCACGTTCATCAATAACTTTTGATGTGGACTTCATGTTAGATTTCCAAGACTAACTTGATCCATCAAAAACAAATATTTTATTATATAAGTTATCCATTGAACTTAGCTTTTTCAAAAATTAGTTTTTTTTAGAAAAAATTGATATCAAGAAAAAATTTCGGAAAAATTACACGGTAGAATTATGTAAATGGCTATGATACCATTTTGTGAGTTCACTAAGGTTCAGTGGTTAAATTTATTTAATTAAATGTCAAATTTAACCAGTTTTAAACCCTAGCATATGCAACTAAGTGATTGAAAGAGATAAATCAATGTAGCATGCAATTAAACAATCACAAAGATCAATATCAGGAAAATTCCCTGAAAAGGGCTAGACCTTTTCCTTTATTTCAATATCGTATGTAAATAACGACTTACATGTACATAAAGAAACACAAAAATTTTGACAGACGAATATCCCATAGGTTTCGGTTCGTCTTCTTCTGCAAGAGCTCCCACGAGAACTCCAAGAACACCAATGGAGATCGCTTCTCCATAAGTGTCACACTAAGATATGAACTATGTCTATGAGTGCTTCTCAATGAATCAAAAATAAAATATGGGAGGCTTTTATGAATACAAAGTGTTTTTGGACTTTAAAAGGGAAGACCAAAAAGTGCAGCAGGTCTGCAAAATGTGGAGTTAAAAAGTCTTACAAAAAACCTACATAAAGTAGGTATTTATAGGCAAACACAATTTTCGAGGTGGAGATATATTATTCAAACGAGATCTCAAGGTCATTCGAATAAGACCAAGATATCATTAGAAGAACCCTGCGAATGACATAAGAAATGACCTAAAAACACGAAACAATACGAGTTTGTTTGATCCATATGACATCAGGGGCTTCAAACGACCCTATCAAACGACATTGCAATGTCGTTTGAAAGACTTAAAAATTCATTTAAACGACTGTAAAAATATTTTATATTAATAAATACCACCTCATTTTTTAGAAAATAAAATCAATTTTAAATCGAATAAAACTCTCCCAGATATAAATGCGAACGATAAGAACTTCAAATAAAATAATACCATAAAGGTGTGGAGTAATAGAGTACAATTGAAGTTGGGATGTGATGCACGTTGAAGATAAGGGGTGCATGATGATGAGAACGTTTCCAATGATTCGAATAGAGGACGTCGTGGATGAACATGAAGACATGACAATGTAATGGAATACGCCATATGACATATGATCTAAGATAATACAGACAATTCCTAGATTCTAGCAAACAATGACATAATTTTATCCTTACATGAAGTGAAATGGAAAGTTAATCAACATAAGAGGTGTAACCCATAATTAACACAAGAGTGTGTTTATCAAAGGTTTTCAAGGAAAATAAGTATTTTTTTAACACGGTGCTTGCATGTGTTGAAATGTGATTTTCGATAAAAATATCAATGTGAATTTGGCATGAACAAATGGGTAATTACAGAGACAAAAATGATTTTTCTTAAACAAGGGATATTTTCTTAAAGTATTTAACCGGGAGTATTAAATCAAGGAATAAATGTCCATCCATGAAAAGGAAGACTATTTTCTAAGATTAAGTTTAATTAATTGGGATAAGTAACATTTTTGGAATAAAACGGGTTCATGCATTGAAGTATATATATATATATATATATATATATATATATATATATAAGATAAGATAAGATAATTGCATGTACACATAGATATAACGTGTTAGGGTCTCCTTTATTCCATTCAATTATATATGGCATTGTTGTAATTTCCCACTGGACATTCGTCTCATTTCCTCGTCCTTGTTTCGACAGGTTGGCTGCAGTTCTGTATTTTAAGAGCTATATATACATAAGCATTCTTTTCATTTTACATTAGTAGTTATGTATGCTTGGATTTTGGGGATGCTTCCCACAGTTCCCTCATGTAGCTTAATTTAAAT
This sequence comes from Sambucus nigra, assembly GCA_949130495.1. Lineage (NCBI taxonomy): Eukaryota > Viridiplantae > Streptophyta > Magnoliopsida > Dipsacales > Adoxaceae > Sambucus > Sambucus nigra. The sequence continues at coordinate 50,030,616 of OX422208.1, read as the reverse complement.
GGAAATCTCTTGCTAAATAAGTGAAATGTTAATTAAATAAAACTATGCGAAATGAGTGAAATGTTAATTAAATAAAATTAGACTAGCACCATTATGTAGGTTATTTCATTGCACTTCACACCTAATGCTCGGATCGAATCGGGTTGACCACGAGTTACCCATAAATATAGGCTGGGGCGTTACAAATCGTATACCAGTTCTAGGTTCAAGCTTCCTTTTGGGATGACATGGTGAGGTCGGTAGTGGGTCTTTCAATGTCGATGTTGGTATTTGGCCGATCACTAAAGATTGGTGATGGTCTCAGTTCGTGTTCTCAACGGTATGGTCAAATATATTAGCACGACGGGTAATTCATTGCCAATGGTATACCAAGTTTGTTGTCATTAACTGCTTTCTCACTTTTGATTTAGATATGTTAGTAATTTATGAGTGTATATGCAAGCCAATAGTGGTAACACCACGATTTGTTTTTAGGGTGAGGTGTTGGTATGTCAACGTTGATGATGTGAGAGGTCTTTTAAGATGTTGATACGACTTAATGATGCCCGTTGAATTAGAGAGATGAATTTTATAAAGTCAATCGTGGATATTAGGTGACTAGAGTGTCATGCCTAAGCAATATTGAATTGTGATAAGGATGCATTATGTTTCGGTGTGAGATATTTTCATATCATTAATATTGATTATGTAATTAGGAGAATTCGATCCTTGGGGTAATATCATGCCATAAGATAATTGACGATTCGATAAATATGAGGAACCGTGTCGGTCAACACTTGGGGATGTGTATTCGATCTAAGTTAGTGGTGGTTGTCCATTAAATGTTCTACCTCGCAAGGTATGATGAGAGTTACGAGCAAGTTGTGGTAAGTGTGTTACTTATTCTACAGTGATGGTTAAGGAAACTTATGAGTAAAATATAGATAGTCTTCCATGTCAGGGATTTAGGAGATACGATGTAATTTTTAGGAATAGGATCCCCAGTGAAGTTAATGATGTAGACCTAGAGGTTTATAGGCTGTGTGCGACGTCCTATATCTTGCTCAAATCCTTATTAGTGTCAGTCTGTGATTTGATACATGGCTTAAGGCCATGGCTATTTGGAAGGGAGATAAGATTATGATCTGAGTGTCGGGGCCCATTTTAACCGCCTAAGTAATGGTTAAATGTGAGGAAATTCTAGTGTGAGCATGGTTTAAGGGCGTTTTGGAGTGCCCATAGGACTAGTTATGTGTGGTGTCATTGGGAACATAAATCGACTTTATGTGACGTCTTAAGGTGTTCAATAGTTAAGGTGCACCATATGTAGAGGCTCATAGACTAGTATATTTTCAAGCACTTTGTAATCACGATGTGGGTATTGAGAAATTTATAAAGCGCACCTACGATGGGAGAGTCATATAGGTTAAGAAATCTTATCGGGCTTTGAGGAATTTTGTGTGGAGTATACTTTACGTCCTTAAGGAACGAATCACATTAGGTATCATGGAGTATTAGCATTCCAATGATAGTGGCGTTACGAGTGATTGATAATCTCAGGATATTGGTCGAGTTTAAAGGAGTCGAATAATGCACGAGTCCGATATTATCATTCAAATTGGCAGAAATGGGCGATGTAACCTTCTAATAGAGATAGGGAGCTTGTGTCGTGAATGGGCATGATGCTCGAGTGCCATGGGATTACTAGAGTAGGCACTGTAATACTTTATTTTGAGGAGTAATGGGAAATACATTAGGGGCTTAGATTGATGATGTCATGTTAGAGACTTAAAAATGGAACCCAAAATGGATATAAAAGCATGATTAAGGTGTTAGAATGTGTCGATAGCACAAGTTAAAATAGTCCTAGAAAGTAAGGTACTAGTTCTAGGCATGCCTTTCTAAACGTGTACGGTTTAAGAAATGTGTATCTATATAGTACCTACCACCCTCATAATGCTAATGACAAACGGTGTGCCCGTCACTTAAATTTAGTTCGAATAGAGCATGGAGATATGCATGGCGACGACCTTGGGAAATTAGAGGTTATAATGAGATGAATGTTTCTTTTAATTGGGTATTGTATAAAGATACATTTGGGATACAATCATGGTACGATAATGTCAATGTTGACCTAGGTATGTTAGGTTGGTCACGACATCATGATGATTAGGAGTGTGGATGAGGTTGCATTGATAAAGACATCAAATATTCATCTACCAGAGTGGTTATCATCAATCAATAACTTAAATATGAAGTCTTATCCCTAAGGAGTAAAGTCTAGTGGTTGGCTTTCTAGGGAGTAATATATTTGTAAGTTACTTTCATCTTGTGGGGTCGGATAGTTTACGATTTGATTTGTCATGGTTGGTGACTCTAGCCAGGGTGTGTAGCTAGATTAGTGCCCAGTGAGAATGTCTGGGGGGAAGTCATGCACTTCGAAGCATGTTTCATGGGTTTTCCTTTCGTAGACCATAGTCCGTTGCATGTGCACAGGATTTTCTCGGGATGGTTATTCATTATTTTTTGTTCCTTATGTCCCTTTAGTTTCGATGATCGAGGATTACATGTTATGGTAGCCCAATTTTTTACCATTTTATGGTACAATGTGATTTACCCCAGTATAGAGTGCGATTGGACCTGACATAGTCAATGGAGATTGAAAGCTGGGAGTGCCCTTGTCTAAGGTATCCTTGATATTGCACAAATTTATGTGTATAGGTGGTTGCGCTTCAGCCTCCCAATTTTCTTATATTTTTTTCACCTCAGAATTATCAACCTTATGATTGATCGACATGGAATTCAGTGGCTTAGAGTAAAAATATTAGGATGATGACATGAGAACGTTGTATAGTGTTAAAACTCAAGGAAAATGAGCACATGGTGTTATTTTGCCACAACGAATGGATTGACGTAATACTCATGTGTGTATTCCACAGTTAGACACCTATATTGATCCTAGGTTCATGGAAACATCTTGCGTAGGGCATTAGTCAGGCGCACGAATTATGTCTTGGTTGGGGCGTCCCTCCCGGAGTGAGTGACTTGAGATATGAGGTTAGTATTAAGATTGAATAATATTATGTTATCATGATGACTCGAGAATTTGAGGAAACTCATGATATGTTGTCGAAAGATTAGAGACGGTCCTTAGTGATGAATCAGACTGAATGTTAATCGCACGTCGTTTACTCTGGGGTGAGTGTTAATCATTAGAGTGCGCTACCTGGTGGGGCACCGGTATATTTTGTGTATTAGTAAGGTAGTCTTAGGATTTGATTGAGCATGATCATTAAGTGAGTGGAGACTCGAGGACGGTTATGTGGCATTGATGGTTAATATGACGTAAAGAGTTAGAGCATGTTGCATGTTGAACATTTATTAACAACCCCAGTGAAATAGTGTATGATGTCATCTTGTTTATTGAGAACTTCGATGAATTAATTTTGGAGTATTTCTGTGACTTAGAATAAGAGCCGGTAAACCCCATAGACTTGAGGAATTTGCGGATCGATAATTTTGGGGATGAAATTTCTTAAGGATGAAATAATGTAATACTCATGCCCAATTTTTTATAATTTTCCCCATGGGAATTGTTATAATATGAAGCTCTTGGGATTTGGATCATTATATGTTGGCTTTTATCTCTATTCGATTACTCTATGGCCTTGATGGTAATTATTGGAAGTTATTGAGAAGAAATGGAGTTTGTAGGAAATTTCTGAGGTTTAAATGATATTAAAGATCATTCGAACGAGTTGCTAATATCGTTCGAATGAGAATTCGGTTGGTTCAAATGAAAATCTAATGTCGTTCAAAGTTGGGTTCTAGCGAGGATCTGACGAGATGTCCCTGTATAAGGTTATCTTACCTCGTTAAAAGGTCGTTCGATGGGAGATTGAATAAGATCTTAATCTCATTTGAATGAGGTCCCATTCTCATTCGAACGACATGTTCAGGATTTTTTTAAATCTATTTTCCCTTGTGTGTTATCACATTTTAGACCATTAGATCGATGAAATGTCTCCTCCTGGTGAACCCAGATGACTAAAATTAGGATTGAATGTTTGGGGCTTGATTTTTAAGTGAGTTTTGTGGGTTTATTTGGATGATAAGAGGGGAGAGGTGGGGAGGTTATTCTCCCACCAAAATCCATCAATATTTTCCTCTCTCTCTCTCTCTCTCTCTCTCTCTCTCTTGGGATCTTTCCTTCTCCCACCACCGCAAACCACCATACACAACCATGTCTCCATCTTGTGCCACTATATTTTACATGTATTCCACCATATGTGAGCCTTATACACCCATTTCCTCTATTGTTGAGTAGAGCTAAAAATTTGGTGTTATTGTTGGGGGGTTTTAAGGGAGAAGAATACAATATTAATGGAGCGTGATGGGGGTTTTACTTGGAGATTTTATGGAGGAAATATTTGAGGATCTAGGAAACCTTTATGAGGCCACATTAGGAGGTGTGAGGTTGCCATCACCTTCATCTTCATCCACAATTACTGAAGTTTCATTTGATGTGGGAAAAAACTCTACCCTTGGCTTAAAACTATATTGCATTATTGTAATTTTCCACTAGGCTTTTGGATCATTCTCTCATCTTTGTTATGATAAGTTGGGTGAGGTTTTGTGTTTTGAGAGCATTGCATGGGTAAGTATTCTTTTTATTTTATGTTAGTAGCTCTGTATGCTTGGATTCTAGGGATGTTCCTACGGGTTCTTCCCATAGCTTGATTTAAATGGAAATCGCATGCTAAACAAGTGAAATTTTAATTAAATAAAACAAGACTATCAACATTATGTAGGTTGTTTATTTACACTTCACACCTGGATTGGACCAGGTATACCCCGGATAATCCCCAAATCTAGGTCGGGGCATTACATGATGACTTTAAGTTTTTAAATCAATTTGTAAGATTTATTTATGAAAATCTGATTAACATAAAGATACTAATTAAATGAGAAGTAAATCATGGACACCCCTGTATTATTACATCACATGGACAAATGCATGTATTAAAATTTTTAAATGTCCCAAATTTCAATGTTTTAAAGAGAGTTTCAATAAAGTGACAGAGGGTCTAATGACGATGACTGCCCTCAGGGGCCTTACTGGTGTCCTTATGTACCTGGGGTGGGTGGTTTTTTTTATGTAAAAAGCAAGGATGCGTGAAAACTCAGTAGGGTGGGTAATATTAAGCTATACGTTTTTTTTTTTGCAAAAGTACTATATGTATAACATGTATTTTAACAATCTAAAAAATGTTTAACAATTTGGCTAGTATTAATGTAACTACCATGCAATGTACCCAAGCGATGTGATCATACTCACACTTAACCATTTTATCCCACCCTTTTCTGGGTCTATGGACTAATTAATCATATTTTATTCCTTAATCTCCTTTTTATTCTAATTAAGTACGTTGTCTTATTTACATTTTCGAGAACAACCATAATCATTTTATTTTCCATTATGTTTTCTCAAAATCTTTCAAATATTTTCATACTTTAACGGGCTCCACATTACCGAGTATAATACAATAGGCTTTGGCCAGTAATTTTGGGTCTTTCAACCCAAGGCTCCGGGCGCTTTTTAATTATTCCGTGGTCATCTGAGTCCATATTATTGTGTTTTAACAATTTTTCTAATGTCCACATTATTCCGTCATTTTACCATTTTTATCATTTCTTTGGTTCATATCACCATTTTATCTCGTACACATGCCATTTTGTTTACTTTATCCATTTCTTTACTAAACAACCGATAAGGTTTAACGAGCAAGTACGAGAACTAGGACACTCGATTTTATGGAAAATACCGTTATACCCCTTTCTCATCATAGTTGTGTGAAAAAAAAATCATGTTCATCATTTCATGTTCAAACTATATAAAATACATTTAATCATTTCAAAACTATTTTAGCAAAATGTCTACTACTTTTCCCTTTTATCACATGTAATCTCCAACATTTTCTTCTTAATTCTTAACAATCTAAATAACATATTTAAGGCTATTTTTTCAAAATTTCTTATTTTCTCATGAAACCCATTTTAAACATTATTTATCAAGTCTAGATGTCTTCTACCAACATAATACATGTTTCTACACATTTTAGGGAGGAGTTCAAGCCTAGAAGTCGTTAAATATTAACCATGTAGGATATTATCATGAGTTTGTATTTTATTTGCTAACTTCTTCATATTTCAAGGTAAAAGTTCTATTTATTCTTCAAAACTCATTTAACTCTTTTTTCCTTTAAAACTTCATTTTTGCAAGACTTGAACATACTAGAAAATATTTTCATTTATAACATTGAATCACATCTAGAATGCATACTATACATTTTCATAACTTAAAACCGTGAAAATTTGGAGAGAGAAAAATCTACCTTAAGGTTTGAAAAGGAGAATAAGGAAGAAGATGAAGAGGGAAGATATGGACTCCAAAAATACTCCAAAAGCTCTTCAAAAGAACTCCAAAGCTCTTCAAAAGAACTCCAAAGCCATATTGAATTCTCCTACTTGCTCCACTCAACCTAACTTCTACTTTGATAAGGCTTCTAGTGGAAGAATAAATCTTGGTAATGGGGGTGGAATTGGTGGAGCAAGGTGTAAGGATTGTGTAACTATGGTGGAAAACGGTTTAGGGAGAAGAGGAAGTCTTAAAACTATAGAGAGAGAGAGAGAGAGAGAGAGAGAGAGAGAGAGTTTGGCTGATATAAAAATGTGTGAGTTAAAACCTTCCCCTCTCTATATTACCTTTAAAAATGTGTTTATCCTAAAGGTTATACAATGCCAAGCATGTTTTTTTATCTGTCCCGACTAGAGATTCACATAAAGAAAAGGCCAAAATATTAATTTCTTAACAATTCGTCCAAACGAATACACTTCTCATTCGAACGAGAATTAAAATCTCATTTAAATGATGTTCGAGTGAGTATCTAACGAGGTGTGACAAATCTATGCAGTGGTGGGTCATTAGAAGTTCATTAAAAGCCCTTTCAAAAGAGGAAGGAACGTTGTTTGAACCAGAGGACCTTGTTCGAACGTGATGAGAATGTCGTTCAAATGAATCTCATATTCATTTAAACGATTGAATTAAATTCCTATTTAAATCTTGGCCATTCAATTCCTAATTCATTGCACAAAGGATACATGAAAATTCAAATGCCGGAAATAATCCATATATTATTAGCCTAATCCCAAAGGGTTTTCCATAATTACAAATCACATGGGAAAGAGTTAAAATCTCGGCACGGGTCTTACATTCTCCCCTCGTTAGGAGATTTCGTCCCCAAACTCAGAACAACCAACTAGGAAAATAGTTATGTGTGCTTCTCCCACATCTCCGACTCGTATTCCCAAGACATACCATCTACACCTTGAAACTCCCAAAGAACCTTCATCGAAAGAATTACCTTGTTACGCACAACTCTGTCCTCGTGGTCCAGAATGGACACATGTCACGTTAGAAGTGTAATATCTCCCTCCAACTCAATTCAGATCCAATCGATGATGTGCCTAGGATTGTAGAGGTACTTCTTCAATATAGAGACATGAAGAACATTATGAACTTGGTATAAGAGTGGAGGTAATACCAAGTGGTAGGATGCATCCATAATCCATTTCATGACTTCAAAGGGATCGATATACTATGGGGCCAACTTCCATTTTTGCACAAATCGCTGACTATCGGTTCTCGATCAAACTTTCAACATCATATAGTCATACACTCCAAACACCAGAGGTGTCCAAAGATTATCAGAGTAATTATTTTATCGTCTCTGTGCCGTCATGATCGTCCGTCGAATTACCCGAACCTTTTTAATCATTTCTCTAATGAAATTCGAACTGGTGAGATGCTTCTCACCCACATCAGCCTAACAAACCGAAGAGAAGCATAACCTCTAATAAAGGTACTAATAGGGAGACATTTTGATGCTTTCCTGGTAACCTTTTATTCTAGGAAAACTCTGCCAGATACAGATTCTACATCTAACTACCCTGAAAATCGAGTGCGTAAGCTCTCAACATATCCTCTAAGATTTGGACGGTTCGTTTGGATTGCTTGTTGGTCTTAGGGTGATACATCATACTCATATTCAACTCGGTACCCAAATCTTACTAAAACTTCTTCCAAAATCGAGACACAAATTGGGGATCCCTATCCGAGATAATTGAGAGAGGAACACCGTGAAGTTTAACGATTTCTCGGACATACATCCTCACCAACTTATCCACACTATCGACCTTAGTCAAAAAAATGTGTGCATTTAGTTATTTGATCCACTATAACCCACATTGCGTTATGACCACGCCTGTGACCAAATCTAGTGTGATATGCTCCCACTTCAACTCGACCATGAGAAGTGATAGCCATAACCCTACTGGCTTCTTATGTTCGGCCTTCACTTACTAACAAGTGTAGCACTAGGAAACATACATCATCACATCCCTTTTCATACTTGAACACCACAAATATTTACAAAGGTACTTATACATCTTTGTAGCACCCGGATGTGTATTAAAACGTGAGTGATGGGCATCCACCATCCTCTCATCCTGGAGCTCGTCGATAATTGGAAGAATCAATCGACCCTTGTTTCGTCCCCTGTCGTCCCTGTCCATCGTAAAAGTGTTAACATTTTCACTACTTTAAGTATGGTCAAGATATTATGAAAACTCGGGATCACATGACTGGGCATCTAGAACTTTCTACTGAATGAGCGGACTAGCCACCATACCCTAAAGTTATACCCTATCATAACCCCGTTGGACATGAGAATAAAATTTCTACAGCTCACCAAACATTTTTACCCGGTGAAACTTCATTGATGTCAGAGTGAGGCGTGACCTTCTACTAAAAGCATCGCCCACCACATTAGCCTTATTGGAATGATACTTTAAGTGTGCCTATTTTCAAATTCAGGTCCTATTAACAAATCTGGAGTTTGTGACTATGCGGTCAGATCTTAAAGATATATTGAACACGCATCAGGTGTCGTTCCACTTGTGGTGGTGTTTAGGGGATTTCGATGGTTTTCTCCCATTCGTGGCACATTTTCCAGCCTAGGTGTGCCAATTTTCAAATTCGGGTCCTATTCTCAAATTGGGAGTCCCACAACTATGCAACCAATTATTACATGTTATGTTGGATACCCATGAGGTATCAATTCCACTTATGGGGCCATTTGGTGGCGTTTGTGGTTTCTGCCTACTCCTATTGGGTTTTCAAGCATTAATGTACCTATTTTCAAATTCGAGTTCTATTCTTAAATCGGTAATCCCACAAGTATGTGGTTGGTTTCTATGTGTTACATTGGACACACAAGAGCCGTCCGTGCCACATGCGAAGCCATTTAGGGGTTGTTGGTGGTTTCCTCGCACTCGCGACACATTTTCAAGCCTAAGTATGACTATTTTTAAATTTTAATCCTATTCTCAAACTGAGAGTCCCACGACTATGCGTTCGATTGATACGGGTTCAGTTGGACATGCATAAGGTATTCATGCCACCTACGGTGCCATTTGGGTGATGTTAGAGATTATTGTCCACTCACAACACATTTTTAAGCCAAAGTGTGACTATTTTCAAATTTAGGTCATTTCTCAAACATGAAGTCTCGCGACTAGGCGGTTGGTTGCTACATGTTTTATTGGCTATGCATAAGGTGTTCATTGCACCAGCGGTGCCATTTGGGGGTTTTGGTGGTTTTAGCCCACTAACGTCATGTTATTAAGCCTAAGTGTGCCTATTTTCAAATCCGGGTCCTATTCTCAAAATGTGATTTCCACGACTAAGTTGTTCGTTTCTACATATTATGTTGGACGCTCATGAGGTGTTCATGCCACATACGATGCCATTTGAGGTTATTTGTCATTTCTTCCCACCTGCGCGACATTTTCAAGCCTAAGTGTGCCTATTTTCAAATTCGGGTCAAATTCTCAAATCGGGAGTCCCACAACAACGCGATCGGTTTCTATGTGTTACTAGGTGTTCATGACACCTATGGTGCCATTTGGGAGCTTTTGGTGGTTTCCACTCACTCGCAGCACGTTTTCAATCCTAAGTGTGACTATTTTAAAATTCAGGTCCTATTCTCAAATCGGGAGTTCCGCGACTATGCGGTCGATTTCTACATGTTATGTTGGACATGCACGAGGTTTTTGTGCTACTTATGGTAAACAATGCATCCTGGAGGGGACAAGATGTACCAAGATATGTGGCTATCGTATTGGTGGGTTGGAATAAAGATGAATATTACTGATTATGTGTCGTGGTGTGCTACTTTCCAGTTGGTAATGGTGGAGCACCAACGACCCATGGAGATTTATAACCTTTAGATATCCATAAATGGAAATGGGATAGCATGTCTATGGATATTATTATCGGCCTACCACAATCACATCACTTTCATAATTTTATTTGTGTTATTTTGGATAAAATAATAAAGGTGGTCCATTTCCTACCGATTAGGATGGATTACTCTATAGATAAGTAAGTAAAGCTGTTTATAAACAAGATAGTGAGACTACATGGGGTGCCACTAGACATCATGGAATATCGGGGTAGCACTTTTAGCTCCCATTGTTGGAAGTACGGGGGTTCAATTGAATTTTAGAATGGATTTTCACCCACAATTGGACATCCATACAGATAGTGTGAATCAAGTGTTGGAGAATATGCTCAGGGCTTGTAAGTTAGACCTCAAGTACAATTAGGATGTACATTTTCCGTTTGTTAAGTTCGCTAACAATAACCATCAGAAGATGATAGTGATGACACTGTATGAGGTACTATAGGAAAGATCGTGATGTTCGCCTAGTTATTGGGCAGGATCAGAGGAACATTGGATGTTTGCATAAGATATTATCAGGGACATCTCAGATAAGGCGACTCTTATTCGATCGAGAAGGAAGATAGCCAGGATCAAGAGAAAAGTTACGTTGATAAGTGGTGGGGAATTTTATGTTATTGAGAATATCCCCAATGAGAGGTGCGGTTAAAATTTTGGGTTAAGGGATTACTGGTTTCCTGATAAATAGGCCCCTTCATGATTATTAAAAGAGTAGGCCCTATGGTGTATCATCTAGAATTTCCCAATCACCTTCAGAGGGTACATGACAATTTCCTCATATCCATGCTGAGTAAATTCTTGTGGCGTGAAGATTAGTATTCGCACATAGATCAAGATGGGTTGGGGTTGCAACAGGATGATAGTTATGAAGAGATATCCCAACATATCCTTGACCACACATATCATTCCCGATGGTAGTGAGAGTACAGTGGGAACATCATTGTGAGGAAGAGTCCACCTGGGAGTGCGAGGTGGACATGCATGTGAAGTTATCAAAATTATTCGTGTTGGGTGTATTTCAAATTTTCAGGATCAAATTCCTTGAATAAAGGGAGGAATTAATGCCCTATATTTTTTATATTTATAAATAAAATGTTTAAATAGAATATTATGTAAAATATTATATGTGCTTGAGTGACATGTAATGTCACAACATACTTATACGTGTATATAAATAAATTAGAAATTAAGAAAGGATAGGCATTAATAAATATTTAAAAAATGAGACTATATATTATGGAAGATTGTGGAATGGTTCGGGGTTAGATATCATGGGTTTTCTTATTTGGATTATCTCCTCGATGTCAAGTACCAATGACTGAAGTATTGAACTATGATTCTGTATTACACCAAACCAATTAAATATGATTTAAGTAAATTTGGAATAATTGGGCAAAAAGTTATACGTATAGTACTTATTAATTTTTTACACTTGGAAGATGGTTTATGAGGGTTAATGGATTTAAATATTATTTTTTAACTTAAAAATAAGTCATTTTAGACCTAGTAGGTTAGTGTAATGAATTGGGGGCTTTTTAGATTAGTTAAGGTTTATTTTGGACAAGATACTTAGGGTTTCAATTTAGTCCCAACCCAATTTTGTTTTTAAGATGTCTTATTAGGTGATTAGTAGATTCATTTAACATAAAACACAATTTGGGGATCTATGATCTTAGAGAGAAGAAACCTAAGGAGAAAAGAGCAATTTCTAGAGATTAGAGCCCTAGTTCTGCATGGGTTGGCGGCAAGTTTAATTTGAATTATTATATAATTGATTTTTTTTTATAGATTATGTCGATTCAATTTAATTAAAACCCTAATTAAGTTATTATAATATGGTTTAGATGATTTAAATCAAGCTAGTTCATAATTAATTTAATTTTAGTAATTAGGATTAATTAAGCGTCATTTTGATTGAATCTTCTTTACAATTGTTGAAGTTCGATTAGATCTTTAGTAGGTTATGATCTATCAGTATAATTCATTCAAAACCCTAGGATTTGATGCCTAAACTGTAGAGAATTGAATCAAATTGATATGAGTTGTGTGTTATGGTTCGAGAGAGAGAATATTTTTTTTTTATTATTGAATTATGATTAGGATTTTGATGATAGAATTGTGTCTCAATCATATTTTACAGGTATATTCATTGTTGATATGTTAGATGGATCATATAAGAAAGTTTTTTAGGCTTTAATGGAGGTTTGAGATATTTTTTATTAAGTTGGAGAAGGCAAACCTCGTAATGGGCATTTTTCAAAACACTGGTACTAGCAGTCGATCGATCACTAGTATGCAGTCGTCCACTGCCTCGGATATTTTGGCAAATGTCTTTATTGTAGTAATACAAGGGTTTTTATTTAAGGTAGGTCAATGAGAAGATTCCTTACGTACTTTAAAAAATTGAATTGACGTAGTTAAATCTAGTTGAGATTTGTAGTTCTGTGATAGTTTGGTTTTATTTGTTATGTTCTTTATATAATTCATACCATGCATGAATACTCACGGAGACCATACTAAGTAGGGTTCCAATAAGTGGTCATGTACGACTTGAGTCTCTATGGTACCTCGATGAGTAGACGATATCCCTTAGTTAATTTTATCCTTGGGTCATACATCTAGGGAACTTGCATTCGAGATGGATTGTGAGGATGATACTTTCATATAGTCTTAGGTATGGTAGACTATATAATTTACGGGTAGATGTGGTGATTTGTCCTATGCCTTGATGAGTTCATAGGTTCGGTATGACCTAAGACTAAACATTGTATGCACGAATGATCCCTGGGTCAAAAGGGATAGGCTTTCGTTTCTTGGCTAAATTAAGTGATCGTCAAATTTTTAGATTATCTAAAATGCTTTATTCTTTGGAGTTTATTCCTGTAATGATATTTATAATTCATTGATTATTTTTTATACCAATAAAAAAACTCAAATGGGGGTTCACTAGGGATAGGGAACCGTAATGCATGTGATATTAGTATCTATGGGTGGGTATATCTAAATAATGTTAAAATACTAGAGGCGGATTTATAGTTATGATTTATTACAACTTATGTTATGCATTTTTTTCTCTTTAAACTTGTTATTAACATTGCAGAATCAACGTTTGAGGACCGAGGCTGTCCGTTCTGCAACCATGATCGTTAGTGTCGTTTTCGTTCATCCTTCTATTGCAAAATTATTCTAGGATGTAGGTTCCACTGGCTTGGGTAATAGTTTTATCAGTCCATCTTTAATTCTATTATAATAACAATATATCCATCTTTGTAGTTGTACATTTTTTATGGATAGTGGTAGTTGTTTTGGTATGTTATACGTTCGATTCATTTGGATGGTATTAGAGGTTTGAAATATCTTGCATTATTGATATTTACTTTTTATTTCATTTCATTTGTTTTATCATGCTTAGAACGATATTCAAAATTTATGACTGTGATATGATTTAATTTAAAACTAATCAGTTTATATTAGGTGCTATAGGGTGTCACACCTAATCTCCTTACTGAGAATTTTCTACTGCTTGTTGATGCCAAACCTGACTGTAGAACTCAAAAACTATGCACATCCCCATAACTATCTTACAAGAGATTACTAATGACATTGTAACTGCGTCGGGAACATAATTTTAAAGGGAAAGTATTTAACTGACTTCTACTACCTTCCGCACATGCTCATCTCAGTCAACATTATCCAAACCACTCATCCATTTCATCTTTTAACTATCATTTTTTATATGTAGTTGGAATGGGTGTTTCCATGGATTTGGGATGGATAATGTATTTATTATTGATTGAGATTATCATGAACAAATAGAAGAAGCATTCCTCCCTATTTTATAGTAACATCCTCCACCACCTACTCATTTGAAGAAATGTCTGCATCTATCCCGATGAGAAGAATTTGATCACCGAGAAGATTTTTACTTACGCTAATTTGCACTTGGGAAGAAATAACTATGCGTAAACTAAGACAGAGAGAAGGGTTAAGGAAGTTAAGTACTTGTTGGAGAACCAGGTTCCTTATCTCTTGCTCGGCCTCAAGATGCACCCACACAGTCCATATGAGCATTTTGTATCCTTGACGACTAGATCACACAAATATCCAATGGGGTTGAAAATTTTCTCCTTCCTAACATTGCATCTCACCACCTCTTATTGACGTAACAGTTCAAGTCTTTTTAGTAGACTCTAACTGAGTTCAGATTTATGACCACCAATACTACATCAAGATGTCATTGGCCTTAGCAGTGAGGTTCATTTCTTCAGTAATTACTATGATAATGTTGATGACGATGACGATGACGATGACGATGACGAGTGTGGTGTTCAAATTAACTTGGTGGTGTTATATACTTTGGTGGTTGTGGATATTTTTTTAGTTTTTTTGTTCAATCTCTATTTGGATGTTTTATATTTGTACTATTTCTTTGTAGTTATTTATCTTATGTGGCTTCATTGAACTTCTTTTGTGGCATTTTTCTGTGACACCCCGCCTAATTAAATATCGGGTGATCAGGCCTTTATTAAATTAAAACAAGTTTCTCATATGGTTCATTCTTAGCATCAATGTCGAAATTTTTTTAATTACTAACCACCTATGTAAAATTAGACCGGTGCAAAATTTTATCTTTCTTAAAATAGATACAACTCACGTGGAAACATTTAATTAAACATTCATAATACTACATCCAAACCATCTCACAAGATATATAAAAATGAATCAAAGTCTTGCCGATTAATCCTAGGCTAAAAATCAATAACAAGTAATAAATCTAACAACCAACAACTAAATGGAAACCACTAATAGTATGAAACTAAATAATAGAAAAATTCAACTGACAACATGTCCATACATAGAAAACTAATATAAGATCCTATATTAGATTAAAAGGAATGAATTGTCTAAGAAAAACCTGCTAGCCTCCACATCGCTGTAACTACGATCCCTAGAATGAATCCTCAAGCCTGGTGTCCCTGTAGCTGGACACCTAAAAGGTTTTCAAAATATTTTTATAGCAAGAGAAATATTTTGAAAGTATTTAGCAAGTGTTTATCACAATATAACATTGGTTATTTATTACACATGTTAGGTTAACGTACACTCCCTTGAGTTTCCTTACTTCTCATATATTGTGCATGCCTAACTTTCTATACTTA
This sequence comes from Sambucus nigra, assembly GCA_949130495.1. Classification (NCBI taxonomy): domain Eukaryota; kingdom Viridiplantae; phylum Streptophyta; class Magnoliopsida; order Dipsacales; family Adoxaceae; genus Sambucus; species Sambucus nigra. The sequence goes on along the minus strand of OX422208.1, from coordinate 50,015,114 downwards.
GCACACCAAGCTATATTACCCAAGCTAACTAGACTATAGTATTGTCTGAACTTATCTACACATCAAAGTTCCCCCTACCTCCCATAAAGTAGGCTAAAAGAATTTACCCTCTCTTATATTATTCCATTCTTAGATAACTTTTACGCCTTGTTATCCTCTACATTTTGTCATTTTAGTTTCACTATCATCATTTCATCTTTATAATTAAATCTCTCTACTTAATTAAATTATCTAGATATATAATCATGCATCTATAGATCTTTAGCAGTTTATTATCACACATAAGTAAGTTATTTTTATAGTATATATATTACACATAATATAAATTATAAGTGTATACTCCACCATACTGCTCTTGTATCACTCATTAAGGATTATTGGTTCGGATGTTCCTTCGACCCCAATTTGTCCTATCATTTACATTGTTCCAGATAACCCTCGAACCCAATGTAAATTTTAAATATTGATATTGGTTCTTATGTTCGAACGACCCCAATATTATTTATTTTGGAAATTGGTCCAGATGTTCCTTCGACCCCAAATCGAACTTTTATGTGTTGGTCCGGATGTTTCTTCGACCCCAATACTATCAGTATACTTTAGGTTTTCACACCGCCTAAGTATTTATACAATAGGTATTCACACAACCTAATTATTCATATGTGTATGTAATATAAATCTCTCGTATACTCACCATACATATGGTTTAACGATTTATCTCACTATCGTATATATTTGAGTGTTCACACAACTCTAAGGGTCCTAGTTACCCCTTTGTTAGTTTCATTCAATAAACTAAAATTTACCTACGGTCTACTTATCAATTCAACTCCCAATTTCCTAGTAATTCATTAACTTTCTCCCAGATAATTTTTGACACAAATCAACCCAATTCTATCTTGTCTAAATTCTCTCAATAAGACTCGAGTAAAATTCTACTATAAGCCTACTGTTAGATAATAAGTCCCTCATTATTATATTAACCAAGTCCCAGAACAATCTAGGGATCCTAGGCTTACAAGAAAATTTTGGGGTTCTCTGGTAAACTGAATCGATTCGTACCTGGCTGAATCGCTTCGCTTAACTGAATCAATTTGGTCCTGGTCTAATCGATTGGAAATGGTTCAGTCAGGTAATCTACTTCGTGTTCATGCATTTTTCAACGTTTTTCACCATTAACATACATCTCAACATCCACGTTTCTTCACCAAACTGTTAACTAATAATGTCAAACATCATATATAGGTATTAGAATTATTTCAAACATTTAAAAAAACATTGAATCATTACCATAATGAGTCAAGAATGAACTAAACTGCCATACTATTCAAGGACCCAAGTTTTTTGTTTTCTTCCCACATAATCATACCAAATCCCATATTTAATTCGTTTTGATCATCATGTCCCCTATGATTTCAATTCATCTATAGGTGTAAATCATACTACATGCAATCCCTAACCAACATGCATCAAATTTATTCTTTTTCCCCCAAGAACATGGATTTATTCAAAACTATTATCAAAACCTTACACATGGGAATTATAACTTCATATTTAATTGCAATAAACAACTTGCCTTAAAGAGGATAATCTGATTTCCAATTTGATGAAGGTGTTGGGTTTTTTCTCCTCCAATCTCCCCTCCCAAATTGATTGATGTGCAAGAATCCTCTAAATCCCTTACCAAATCCTCCTTAAGCCTTGATATGTGTCTCTCTTTTCTCTTTAGTGGCCCCCCTTTGATTTTTATGTTTCTAACCCTAACTCCTTCTATCTAACATCTGATAAGGGGTTGTGAAATTCGTAGTTCTCCCACCTTTATTTTTCAAAATGACTAAAATGCCCTTAATATGTGCCGGTTTGGTGTAGAATTGACCTAGAACCCAAACTATACACCCGGGTACCCTATTTCGACCCTTTCGGAATCATCCGTGACCTCAAGAGTATCATTCAATATTTCCCACCTCAAAATAGTCTACATGCTACTCTCGGTGAGATAAAATCAAATGCATCTATATCGCTCACTATAACGTAAATTAATAATCATTAACTATGTATTATTCACACTTAGTAAATTTCAGTTCATAATATTAGTCAGTATCTATCTCTTGACTAATATTTAATAATCACATTTATTATTTAATCACATTAAATTATGTCAAACGTGTAATTTAACTAAAGCGTATTTTTCCCAATTAATTTTTGAATTCATTAAATTTTGAATACGGGGCATTACATACTTTCGCCCTTATAAAGGAATTTTGTCCCCAATATTAGGACAGACTCGCGGTGAATAACTCTGGATACTTCTTTTGTATGTAATCCTCTCGCTCCTAAGTCGACTTATCAACATTGCGGTGTCCCCACTTAACTCGTACCAATGGCACTACCTTTGACCGCAACTTGTGCTCACTACGATCCAAAATAGCCACGAGCCTCTCTTTATACTACATCAGGCTGCAAGTCGATCCCCTCAAGTGGAATATGCTAAAAATCCCTCTTGCTCCTCCTGTATTTCTTCAGTGACGATACATGGAACACATTGTGTATTCGCTGATGATTCTCCAGTAAACCCAATATGTAGGCCACTACTCCTAGGCTCTCAATCACAAGAAATTGCCCTACATACCTCGGTTCATGCTTCCCCTTCTTGCCGAACCTCGTGATTCCCTTCATAGGATATATTCAAACTAACACATAGTCTCCAATGTTTAAGTCCACATGTCTCCTATCAGCATCAGCATAACTCTTCTACCTGTCTTGAGCTATTCGTATACGTCCCCAAATTAACTCAATCTTGGCAGTAGTCTCATATATCATTTCGGGCCATAATAACTTATTTCCCCCACCTCTAACCATCTAGTAGGTGAACGACAAGGTATTCCATATAATGCCTCAAATGGTGCCATACCGATAGTGAATTGGTAAGAGTTGTTATACGCAAACTCTCCCTAGGAAAGATATCGCTCCTATCCTCCTCTAAAATCTAAGATACACATCCTCATCATGTCCTCTAGCATCTGATTAACTCTCTCAGTCTTCCCGTCTTTCTGTGGATGATAGGCCATACTCACCCTCAAATCAGTACCCCCAGCCTCCTCAAAACTCTTCCTCAAATGGGATACAAAAATTGTGTCTCTGTCATACATAATATTAATCAGTACCCCTTACAGCTTAACAATCTCCATAATGAATAGTTGTGCATACTTCAACATCTCGTAATCTATACGAACTGGCAAGAAATGGGCCACCTTGGTCAACCGATCCACTATCACCCAAATGGAGTCGTGACCTCTCTGCGACATTGGTAGCCCCATAATAAAATCCATCGAAATGCTTTACCACTTCCACGGAGGAATCTCAAGTGGGTGTAGCATTCCTGAAGGCCTCTGATGGTCAACTTTCACAAGCTGACAAGTAACACACTTCGAGACAAATTCTACTATGTCTCTCTTCATTCCAGCCCACCAGTAATATCTCCTTATAACTTGGTACTTCTTATCCCCACCAGGATGTACCGCAAATTTTTTAACAATGGGACTCGGTCATGACTTTATGCCTCAAATTCTCATCCTTAAGCACTACTAGCCTCCCATTAAAGAATATTCCTCCCTCTTAAGTGACCGAATAAGACTCTGCACCCTCAGCTAACAGCTGTTGTACTCGGTCGTGATAAAATTGGTCCTCTGCCTGTGCCCTCACCACCCGCATAATGATCTCAGGAGTGATAATCACAACTTCCATGTATGCTCTGGATACCTCATCTTCGTGTCGAAGTTCACTCCACTTCACCTTCTAGGCCTCTGCCAACTCTCTAGAAGGTCGTTGGCTCAACACATCTGCCACTATGTTAGCCTTCCCAAGATGATACTGAATATCAAGCTGGTAGTCCTTCCCAAATTCTATCCACCTCATCTACCTCATATTTAAATCCTTCTGTGTTGAAGAAATACTAAAGTGACTTATGATCCGTGAACAATGTAAACTGCTCCCCCAATAGATAATGCCTTCATATACTCAAAGTAAAAATAACTACTGCTAACTCAAGGTCATGGGTGGGGTAGTTCTTCTCATGGTACTTTAGCTTTCTAAATGCATAAGCTATAGCACTCTCATCCTACTATAACACACCCCTAAGTCCCTGCAAGGATTTGTTGGTATATATCCGGTACTCCAATCCACTCCTGGGCAAAGCAAGTTCGGGTGATGAAGTCAATCTGTCCTTCAGCTCATCGAAAGCCGACTGACAATGGTCGCTCCACACAAATGGCACTCCCTTATGATTCAAGTTCGTCAAAGGCCCAACAATCTTTGAGAACCTTTTGGTGAAGTAAGGGTAATATATAGCTGACCCTAAGAAGCTGCGAATCTCAGCCGGTGTCGTGGGTTGTCCCCACTCCCTCACCACCGATACCTTACTCTAATCAATGTAAATTCCCTTGTCAGACACAATGTGGACAAGAAACTGCACCTCACGAATCCAAAATCCAAATTTTCTAAATTTGGCGTATAACTGATGGTCTTGTAACGTCTGTAGAACCATTCATAAATGCTCAGCATTCTCCTCCTCGGTACGCGAGTAAACCTAGGATGTCTTCGATGAAAACTATCATAAACAGATACAAAAACTCCCTGAATACTCTATTCATAGGTTCCATGAATACTCTATCATAAATAGATCCAACATATGACTCGTACCGCGACAAGAAGGCTGTCTTAGGTACATCCTCCTCTATAATGCACAACTAATGGTAACTCGACCTCAAATCAATCTTTGAGAAGTACGCAACCCCTCTCTACTGATCAACAAATCATCGATCCTAAGTAACGAATACTTATTTTATATCGTCAGCTTGTTCAGCTCCTTATAATCCACACATAGGGAGAGCGAATCTTCCCTTTTCTTTACGAATAACACTGGTCCACCCCATGATGATGTACTCCGCCCAATGAAACCCTGACCCAAAAGCTACTGAATCTACTCTCTCAGCTCACTCATCTCTGATGGGTCCATATGATAAGGTGCTCAGGCAATCAGTCTCGTCCCCGATGCCAGATCGACGACAAACTCTATTTCTCGACTCGATGGCAACTCGGGTATTTCCTAAAATATGTCCTCAAAATCCATAACTACGGGGATTGATTCCAAAGGAACTTCCACCTCATGTGAGGTATCCTTCTCAATATAATATAAGTGTGTGCACGACCCTCCATCAGGGAGAGGCATCACCACAAGGTCCCGAGATGTAAAACACAATGGTCCGCTCATAGAAATCTACCATCACTTGGTACCCTACCCACCAGTACATACCTAGAATCACGTCGTACGCCTCCATGTGTAACACTCGGAGGTTTCCCATTAAACCTAGTTGTAATACCCCGTAATTTTATTGATTTTTATGTAAGGGATTAATTGAATTAAATGAGAATTAATTGGGAATTAATCCGGATATAAATACTAGAGAGATGTGAGTTGGTATTTGATTATGATGTTAAAATTGAATATTTCTGAGTATATATGGTAATATATGAGTATTGAAAATATTTAAATTGTCACGAGGCAGAAATACGACAATTTGGGAAATTTAGTTGGGAGGCACGTGTTAGTCGTGTCAGGAATGAATTTATTTAAATTAAAAGGTAAATTATATTTTTATCAACTGAATGGTCATTTTGAGTGCGCCAACGTGTTCGGAAGGGTCGAAATAGTCAGAAAACACTAGCCGGGGGTTTAGTTTGGGTCCCGGGGCATTTTTAGGCCAAACCGACAACCTAGAAGGGTATTTTGGTAATTTTAAAAATTAAGGGATTAAAACCCACGAATTTTAGAAGATAAATTATAAATTATTTGGAAAGCCACTAAGGCCATTATCAGCCAAAAGTGAGAGAGTGGGCTACGAAAGTTTTGAGAGAAGTTAGAAGAGAGGCTAGAGGACCTATACCAAACCATCTCCCCATCATCATTTTGGGAAGGGATTGTGACCATAAAGAGGGAAGAATAAACCTTGAAACACCAACAACAAATCTAAAGGACAAATCTAAGGCAAGTTATTTGATATTTTTAATTGCAATGAATATTTCCTCCATGTCTAGTGTAGAAACCTTATGCTATGAATATTTTGGCGAAAACCCAATGGGATTGTTGTAGAAACCCTTAATCTTGGTTAGGAATTGCATGTAGAATGATTATGGACGAAATTTGGTATTCAAAACTTAACTTTGATGATTTAAAAATGGATTTATGATGAGTATTTAGGCATAATAAAATTTTGGGTTCATGTTCATAGGGTTTGCGGTAAAATTTAGGGATTTATGTTAATTGCATGTTGATTAGGAGGATTTGACACCAATAATATGTTAAGAAGCGACCTAGGAGGACTTAGATTAGTTTACTAACAATAAAACTTAATTGGAATGATCTTAGAATGGATTTTTGAAAAGAGGAATTGAAGAAAAACGAGTTGGGAAATTTCTGGGCGTATTCTGCCATCTCGTTAGAAGACCTACCCAGGTCGTTCGAACGACCTCGTTCGAACGAGTTTCTAACGAGATGATAGTATCCCATCTATCGAGTTGGTAGTTCATTCGAAGCCATTCGTTCGAACGACACTCGTTCGAACCACCTCGTTCGAACGAGATTTCTAACGAGTTGACAGAATGGCCTTTTTAGGCCTGATTTTATTTAAAACTCCTAGTAGACTTACATAATTGAGTGTTAACCTTCCCTTGTTGACCAATGGGTAGTGTTGTGATGATTGGAGTACGATGAGGAGTAAAACATAGAATTTTTTAGTAATCCGGATGACATTAATGGGTTAGGAAATAAGTACCTAAAACTTACGACGTGAGAAGGGTTAATAACTTTTATGTATTATATTCGGGGACTTGTAAACGTGTAACATTTAATGACGGTATAAAAATGTAAAATATACCTTTAATAATATTGAGATATCTAAGAAGTGTGAATGGTTGGTATATGTGATTATCTGTGTATAACATACCTACCATACTTGCTATCACGGGAGGTCGGCGTTCGATCAGGGCCATCTAATCTTTGTGTGCCTACGGGGGGATTTAGATTGGTACCTCCAGGACATAGGTCAGAGAAGGGATTATTGAGGAGTTAATAAGTCTGCTGATCATGGGAGCATAGGTAAGTGCGTGACCCATGTGATGTGATCTATGTTCGCCTCCATTATGTGTGATTGTTGTTTATTGAAAACGATTCCTGAGAGATTCGGAATACGTGGTCCTTATGTACGTGATGTACCGGGATTGGATAGCAGAGTATGTGTGCACCGCAACTTAGTCTCGGGGTGCCAATACTGTATATTTATGATGAGATTAATATACTGTTAATTGAAATGAACTTTCATTATGACTGTAAGTGTGAATGCTCGTAACACTTTTAGTAAAGATAAAGATGGAAAAGTCTTAGTAATTATTGTGATTAATTCCGAGAAATAAAAAGGAAAGATCTTATGCTTATAATAAGATATCGGAAATCAAACCGTGAATAGCATAGTGATGTTAGGTTGTGTATTGGACTAGATAGATAGTGAGATGACTAGAACGGGTACGGGAACGATAGGAGTGCATAATTAGTTAAGAGGTGAGAAACTCATGTGAGTGCACGCACTATCATGTATTTTATATTCATTGTTTAATGATATTTAACACTTGCTGTATTTTAAACTGTTTTCACAATCGGGCTCTGACCCGTTTGCTTTCAAATCTATTTTTGTAAAACCCTTTTTAGGTGCCCAGCCACTAGGACACCAAGTGTAGGGATTCCATTCCAGTGACGTGTTGTAGCTGCTGTGGAAGTTACAGGACCTCGATAGTAGACGCCTCCACTTCCTATCTTGACTCTACTTCAGATTTACTCATCTGTAGGGCATGTCTCCCCCTTTGTTTTAGAGACATCTTACTTATTCAGTTTTATTTCAGATTTTGGGTTGTAATTAATTAATGGTTTAGGCTTTGTATTTTGTTTATTTCAGTATTCGAATTGTTGTGAGGTGTATTCCTCTAGATTCAGTTTATTACATTGTTATCTTATTGCGAATGTGATGTGGTTGTGGTATCAGTATTTCATAATTTATTTTGGTTGTATGTAAATCAAATTCAATTAAAATTGACAGCTTACTTTTTAAATATTTGGTGGCTAGTAATTGTGAAAATGTTTTTCGACAGTGATGCTATGAACTGAACTAACTTGACATTTTGTATTAATTTGAATAAAGGAGTAGCTACCCGGTATTTAATTAGTCGGGGTGTTACAGGTGGTATCAGAGCATCATGTTCTAATGTCCTTAGGATCTGTACGGCTTGTTATGTTTCCGCGTAGCTTTCTTTGATATAGAGCCCTATATTTTAGGATTGTTGTATTCTTTTCTGTATGTTTCGTTCTTCAGCTATTTTGAGATAATGATTGCAAACTTATAAGACTTTACTCTCATTTCAGATGCCTCCACGACGTGCACAACGAGTTCCCAGGGTTGCTCAGCCCGAGCCACAGCCTGCACCAGTTCAGGGCACCATAAATGCCGTGGAGGTTGTCGCTATTGTAGCCCAAGTGATAAATGTTGCCCTAGATGTTGTGCAGCAGACACCGCCTCAGGCGCCGGTAGTAGCGCCAGTACAGGCTCATGCATTCCCGTCTTCTTGGGAACGTGCTCATGATGCTTTTCAGAAAGCACACCCTCCAGAGTTTGCAAGTAGTTCCGATGTCATTGTGTCCAGTCAGTGGAAGAAGGACATTCAAAGGCACTTGAGGATGTACGAGTGAAAGGATGTACAAAAACAGATACTGGCTACTTTTAAGCTAGTAGGATCAGCGTTGCAGTGGTGGGAGTCCATTACCACCGTGAAGGAGAGAGACATCCTTTCTATTCAGGAATTCTGGGTGCGATTCGATCGCAAATATTTTCCATCAGCTGTTCACACCGAAATGAGGAGGAAGTTAATGAACCTCAAGCATGAGGGGAAGACCGTGGCCAAGTATGAGGATGAGTTCACTAATCTCTTGAACATCGTTCCTGATGAGATTCCAACCGAGGAGAAAAAGATTCAGAAGTTCACGGATGGATTGACTTGGAGGATCCGTCAGCACTTGTTGGGAAATCTCTTGTTGACCACTTATTCTGATGTGGTTAACACAGCACTGCTTCACTGCCAAGACCACCACTTTCACATGTCAGAGAGTAAGCGATCAGGAGAGTCCAGCCATCAAGGCAGGACAGGGGGAAATGGTGTTAGCGGGGCACAATCTGCTTAGTTTCAGCATAGACAGGGAGATCTGAGTTCCCAGCAGGGGGATTTTAAGAGGTTTAGATATGGGGGTTTCAGAAATGGTCAGGTAGGTTTTTATCAGGGTCAGCACGACCAGCAGGGCCAACAACAGCAGTTTCATCAGGGCCAGCAGGCCCAGGGGAGGAATGGCAACGGCCACCAGGGCCATGGGCAGCAGGGTCAGAGGGGGGAGTTTTCCGGGGAAATGTTTCACTTGTGGCAAGATTGGCCACAAGCGCCAGGAGTGTCCTGATAGGGGCAGGGCCCCACAGCAGCAACAACAGGGTGCTCGACATGAGCCCCAGAGACCTATGTTTCCCATCTCCCTCCCAGCACCACCACAGATGCCAGCTTTGCCACCCATCCCAATAGTCCCAGTGCAACAGGGACAACTTCAGTACAGGCGAGTTTATCAACTCCAGCATGGCGCAGTCCCACAGGATCCACCTGCTATTGAGGGTATGTTCTCTATTCAGGGGACTATGGGGCATATTTTATTTGATACGGGGGCCACACACTATTTTATTGCCACGGGATTTTCACGCACTTTGGGGTTGTTAGACACTGCAGAGAGCACGATTACTTGCGTAGATTCACCGTTGAGTAGGGGTTTCGTGATTTCGCTTATTTGTAGGGGTGTGGGTGTAGAGATCGGGAGATTTACTTTACCTGGTGATATGTTAGTATTATAGATGACTGAGTACGATGCGATTGTTGGTATGGATTGGCTAGTTGCGTACCGAGCCATGATTGATTATTTCAGTAGGAGTATTATTTTTGCCATTCCCGGGCAGGAGATGTTTTTAGTGGCGATGCCTCGCCCTGAGGGAGGATCGTCCACTCACTTGTACTATATAGAGTAGGAGACCTCTAAGGAAGTGGTGTTACCACTCGATTCCATTCCAGTTGTTAGGGAGTTTGCTGATGCATTTTAGGATATACCTGGATTACCTCCTAGTAGAGAGATAGATTTTGTGATCAATTTGACGTCGGGAACTCGGCCAATTGCTCGCCCAACTTACCGTATGGATCTAGAAGAGATGACAGAGCTAAGGGATCAGATAAAGCAGTTATTGGGTCAGCGGTTTATCCGAAGGAGTACTTCACTGCGGGGTGCCCCTGTGTTGTTCGTAAAGAAGAGGGATGGATCGTTGAGGTTGTGTGTAGATTACCGGGAGTTGAATAAAGTCACGATACAGAATAAGTATTCGTTGCCCCGAATTGATGACTTATTCGACCAGCTGAGAGGAGCTTCCTTCTTCTCAAAGATCAATTTGGGATCGGGATACCAACACTTGCGTATCAGGGAATAGGACGTCTCGAAGACTGCTTTCTTGACGATATATGGTTCCTACGAATTTCGGGTTATGCCTTTTGGCTTGACCAATGCTCCAGCCGTGTTTATGGAATTGATGAATAGGGTGTTCATAGAGTTCCTAGACCAATTAGTCATCGTCTTTATCGATGACATCCTGGTTTACTCCCAGACAGAAGAGGAGCACGCCGAGCATTTGAGGCAGGTTTTACAGATGTTACGTCAGAATGAGCTATATGCAAAGTACGAGAAATGTGGATTTTGGCTGAAGGAAGTTCAGTTTTTGGGGCATATCATTTCAGACCGGAGGATATCTGTTGATTCGGGGAAGGTATCCGCGGTGAGGGAGTGGGGATATCCCACAACACCAATTGAGATTCTTAGTTTCTTGGGCCTAGCAGGATACTACAGGAGGTTTATTCGGGGTTTCTCAAAGATAGCGGGTCCTTTGACACATCTGACTCTCAAAGGTGTGCCATTCATCTGGAGCGATGCCTGTTAGTTGGCATTCAATGAGTTGAAGGACAAGTTGACCTCAGTGCATGTGTTAGCATTGCCTAGACCGGGAGTAGAGTATCTAGTCTACACCGATGCATCCTTACAAGGACTTGGAGGTGTGCTGCAACAGGAGAGTCAGGACATAGCTTATGCTTCCCATAAGATTAAGCCTCCTGAGAAGAATTAACCCACCCATGACTTGGAGTTAGAGGCAGTCGTATTCGCTCTTAGTATTTGGAGACACTATCTCTTGGGGGAGAAATTTCAATTGTTCACAGACTACAAGTCTCTGCAATACCTCTTAACGCAGAAGGAACTGAATATGCGTCAACGTTGGTGGCTTGAGTTTGTGAAGGATTATGAGTTTGATATCCAATATCACCCGGGGAAGGCTAACGTGGTAGCAGCCGCGTTGATCCGTAGGCCAGTAGATGAGGTGGCCGAGGTGTGGAAAGCTGAGTGGAAGGAGTTGGAACACCAGGATGCAGTGGCCCGATCATTTATGTCTGTGATGACTGTTACACCGTAGATTGTTATGAGAGTAATAAAGGCCCAGGCAAATGACTCGTTCTGTCAGGAGCAGATAGTTTGATTACTAGCAGAGGGAGCCGAGCCCTATACCGTTAGTTCAGACGGGGGATTACGCTTTAATGGGAGACTGGTCGTTCCAGAAGGGTAAGACTTGCGACACGAGGTAATGGTGGATTCACACGGCTCACAGTTTGCGATAAACCCTGGTGGGGATAAGATGTACCAAGACATGAGACGACAGTACTGGTGGAGCGGGATGAAAAGAGATATAGCCGTGTTCATTTCTAAATGCGCCACTTGTTAGCTAGTAAAGGTAGATCATCAGAAATTGGCAGGACTTCTACAGCCGTTAGAGGTTTCGATGTGGATATGGGAGAGCATATCCATGGACTTTATCAAGGGGTTACCTACGTCACAGAGGGGTCACGACTCCATATGGGTAATTGTGGATAGTTTGACCAAAGTTGCTCATTTTTTACCCGTGAGGACAGACTACACTACGGGACAGTATGCCCAAATTTTCATTGCGGAAATCGTGAGACTTCACGGTGTGCCTCTAAATATCGTGTCTGATCGAGACAAGATATTTGTTTCACGATTTTGGGAGAGTTTCCAGGAGGCCATGGGTGCGGAGTTGCGACTGAGTATGGCGTATCACCCGCAGACTGATGGGCAAACAGAGCGGACAAATCAGATGTTGGAGGACATGTTGCATATGTGCATCCTAGACTTTGGAGGGGGTTGGGAGCAGTACCTTCCACTGGTGGAGTTTGCTTATAATAACTCCTACCAGTTCACCATTGGCATGGATCCATTCAAAGTGTTGTATGGTAGACCTTGTCGTTCCCCAGCATGTTGTTTAGAGGTGGGGGAAAACAAACTCTTTGGGCCGGAGGTGATTCAGGACACTTCAGCAAGGATAGAGATGATACGAAACCGTATTCGGGTAGCTCAAGACCGGCAGAAGAGCTATGCTGATGCCAAGAGGTTCTTCAAAGAATTCAAGGTGAGGGACCAAGTGTTACTCAGAGTATCTCCTATGAAGGGGATTATGCATTTTGGGAAGAAGTGGAAATTGGCACCAAGATATGTGGGGCTTTTTCCTATCATCGAACGGATTGGGCCAGTTGCGTATAGACTTGGGTTACCGGAGCACTTGGATAGGATTCATGATGTGTTTTATATTTCCTTGCTAAGGAAATATCTTAGGGACGATTTGGACCATACTCACATTGCTTTAGAGGACATCGATCTTTAGCCCGATAATTCCAACGAGGAAGGCCGATTGCTATTCTGGACCACAGCGAGAGGAAACTGAGGTCGAAGATAGTACCATTAGTACGCATGCAGTGGCGGCATCATAATGCCGAGGAGTCCACATGGGAGCGCGAGGATGAGATGCGCGAGCGTTATCCAGAGTTATTTTTACCAGGTATTCTTTAGTTACAAATTTCGGGACGAAATTATGTTATTAGGAGGGAAGTATGTAATACCCCGTAATTTTATTGATTTTTATGTAAGGGATTAATTGAATTAAATGAGAATTAATTGGGAATTAATTCGGATATAAATACTAGCGAGATGTGAGTTGGTATTTGATTATGATGTTAAAATTGAATATTTCTGAGTATATATGGTAATATATGAGTATTGAAAATATTTAAATTCTCACGAGGCATAAATACGACAGTTTGGGAAATTCAGTTGGGACGCGCGTATTAGTCGCGTCAGGAATGAATTTATTTAAATTAAAAAGTAAATTATATTTTTATCAACCTAATGGTCATTTTGAGTGCGCCAACGTGTCCGGAAGGGTCGAAATAGTCAGAAAACACTAGCCTGAGGTTTAGTTTGGGTCCCAGGAATTTTTTCGGCCAAATCGGCAACCTAGAAGGGTATTTTGGTAATTTTAAAAATTAAGGGATTAAAACCCACGAATTTTATAATTTAATTATATATTATTTGGAAATCCACTAAGGCCATTATCAGTCAAAAGTGAGAGAGTGGGCTACGGAAGTTTTGAGAGAAGTTAGAAGAGAGGCTAGAGGACCTATACCAAACCATCTCTCCATCATCATTTTTGGAAGGGATTGTGACCAAAAAGAGGGAAGAATCAACCTTGAAACAACGACAACAAATCTGAAGGACAAATCTAAGGCAAGTGATTTGATATTTTTAATTGCAATGAATATTTCCTCCATGTTTAGTGTAGAAACCTTATGCCGTAATTTCTTTGGCGAAAACCCAATGGGATTGTTGTAGAAATCCTTAATCTTGGTTAGGAATTGCATGTAGAATGATTATGGACGAAATTTGGTATTCAAAACTTAACTTTGATGATTTAAAAACGGATTTATGATGAGTATTTAGGCATAATAAAATTTTGGGTTCATGTTCATAGGGTTTGCGGTAAAATTTAGGGATTTATGTTAATTGCATGTTGATTAGGAGGATTTGACACCAATAATATGTTAAGAAGCGACCTAGGAGGACTTATATTAGTTTACTAACAATAAAACTTAATTGGAATGATCTTAGAATGGATTTTTGAAAAGAGGAATTGAAGAAAAACGAGTTGGGAAATTTCTGGGCGTATTCTGCCATCTCGTTAGAAGACTTACCCAGGTCGTTCGAACGACCTCGTTCGAACGAGTTTCTAACGAGATGACAGTATCCCATCTATCGAGTTGGTAGTTCGTTCGAAGCCATTCGTTCGAACGACACTCGTTCGAACCACCTCGTTCGAACGAGATTTCTAACGAGTTGACAGAATGGCCTTTTTAGGCCTGATTTTATTTAAAACTTCTAGTAGACTTATATAATTGAGTGTTAACCTTCCCTTGTTGACCAGTGGGTATAGTTGTGAAGATTGGAGTACGATGAGGAGTAAAACATAGAATTTTGTAGTAAGCCGGATGACAATTATGGGTTAGGAAATAAGTACCTAAAACTTACGACGTGAGAAGGGTTAATAACTTTTATGTATTATATTCGGGGACTTGTAAACGTGTAACATTTAATGACAGTATAAAAATGTAAAATATACCTTTAATAATATTGAGATATCTAAGAAGTATGAATTCTTGGTATATGTGGTTATCTGTGTACAACATACCTACCATACTTGCTATCACGGGAGGTCGGCGTTCGATCAGGGCCATCTAATCTTTATGTGCCTACGGGGGAATTTAGATTGGTACCTCCAGGACATAGGTCAGAGAAGGGCTTATTGAGGAGTTAATAAGTCTGTTGATCATGGGAGCGTAGGTATGTGCGTGACCCATGTGATGTGAGCTATGTTCGCCTCCATTATGTGTGATTGTTGTTTATTGAAAATGATTCCTGAGAGATTCGGAATACGTGGTCCTTATGTACGTGATGTACCGGGATTGGATAGCAGAGTATGTGTGCACTGTAACTTAGTCTCGGGGTTCCAGTATTGTATATTTATGATGAGATTAATATACTGTTAATTGAAATGAACTGTCATTATAACTGTAAGTGTGAATGTTCGTAACATTTTTAGTAAAGATAAAGATGGAAAAGTCTTAGTAATTATTATGATTAATTCCGAGAAATAAAAAGGTAAGATCTTCTGTTTATAATAAGATATCGAAAATCGAACCGTGAATAGCATAGTGATGTTAGGTTGTGTATTGGACTAGATAGATAGTGAGATGACTAGAACAGGTACGGGAACGATAGGAGTGCACAATTATTTGAGAGGTGAGAAACTCATGTGAGTGCACGCACTATCATGTATTTTATATTCATTGTTTAATGATATTAAACACTTGCTGTATTTTAAACTGTTTTCACAATCGGGCTCTGACCCGTTTGCTTTCAAATCTATTCTTGTAAAAACCTTTTTAGGTGCCCAGCCACAAGGACACCAAGTGTAGGGATTCCATTCCAGTGACGTGCTGTAGATGTTGTGGAAGTTACATGGCCTCGATAGTAGACGCCTCCACTTCCTATCTTGACTCTACTTCAGATTTACTCATCTGTAGGGCATATCGCCCCTTTTCTTTTAGAGACATCTTACTTATTCAGTTTTATTTCAGATTTTGGGTTGTAATTAATTAATGGTTCAGGATTTGTATTTTGTTTATTTCAGTATTCGAATTGTTGTGAGGTGTATTCCTCTAGATTCAGTTTATTACATTGTTATCTTATTGCGAATGTGATGTGGTTGTGGTATCAGTATTGCATAATTTAGTTTGGTTGTATGTAAATAGAATTCAATTAACATTGACAACTCACTTTTTAAATATTAGGTGGCTAGTAATTGTGAAAATATTTTTCGACAGTGATGCTATGAACTGAACTAACTTGACATTTTGTATTAATTTTGAATAAAGGAGTAGCTACCCGGTATTTAATTAGTCGGGGTGTCACACCAGTCTCTTAAAAATGGTGTCTTCTAGTCTATTTTTACATCCCAAAGGAAGACTTAGTACGACACTCTCACTCCTATTAAGCTCTCAGCGCTAAATTAATATTTGTTACATCTCTCTGCCTGCCAGTGGACCAATTTCTTATTATGAATCACCTCAGTAAGTGTCCCTACTCTCTGGGATAAATTATAGTAATATTAACACATCCTCTTAAGTCTCTAACCATAACTAATAAGTCCCTTTCAGTGTTCAGACCCACTTCCCTGCCGGTGGGACCCATGATTCCCGTTATCCGTGGTGATTATTATTTATTTTAATTAATAGGGGTGGTACAACCAACTCACCCACTAAACTCAATCCACTCATGAATTTTATGTAGCCACCTACTCGAGTCACCAAAATTTTTCCATTTTCTCAAGGACAAAAATAAAGTATCATACCTTTAAACTCGGGTGGTGTCATCGGTGTCTGTGGCATGACTACATATCGAATATTATAAGTAGGTCCTTCCTGTGGTTGGACTAGTATTATAAGAGGTACTTGTATCCGTTGTCCCTGTTAGGCACCTTGCGAATGTGTCTCGTCCCGTCGTGGGTAAGTTTTCTTCTTGTGATCATGCTGGCCACATATGAAACACTTACCTTGTAACTATCCTTATCCCCGGCCCCGCTGGGGCAAATCCTCTTCTTGTAACCTTGCTGGACATGTTTGAAGCACTGCCCCTGGAAACTTTGTTGACCATCTCCATCTTTCCCCTGGCCGGAACGGTCTCGAGTATCCTTTCGCTGTTGTTTAGGCATTACTCCACTATGGTCACTTCCTGGCATGCTGGAGTGACTAGATTCCCTCGTTCTTTTACTCCCTACCAGTTGTAAGTGATTATCCCTATAGTGTAACAACGCGGTAGTCACTTCTTGTGCTACGATGCCCACCACCTTTGTGAAAATTACCATCCCTTGTGGTACTTGAGGTACTTGTTGCACCTATCCCGCCTTAAACTCTTCGACTATGTGAGTCTATCGTTCTCTCTGAAGCGCTATCTAAAATTTTATTGAGTTGTATTAGTTCATTATTAATACAATAGGTCTATCTTATCATTAACAACAGAAAGTACGCTATCTCAAACACGTGAAGATATAAATAACAATACAAATAATAGGGCTCTATATCAACCAAATGATACGCTAAAATCGTAGTAAGCCGTACGGATCCTATGGACACTAGAACCTGATGCTCTGATACAATCTGTGACACCTTGCCTAATTAAATATCGAGTGATTAGGCCTTTATTGGTTCATTCTTAGGATCACTGTTGAAAACTTTCTAATTCCTAACCACCTATATAAAATTAGACCGGTGCCAAATTTTATCTTTCTTAAAACATATAAAAACTCACGCGGACACATTTAATTAAACATTCACAATACTACGTCCAAACCATCTCATATGATATATAAAAATGAATCAAAGTCTTTCCAATTAATCCTCGGCTAAAAATCCATAACAATTAATAAATCCAACAACTAAAAAATAAATGGAAACCACTAAGAGTCTGAAACTAAATAATAAAAAAAAGTCAACGGACAACATGCCCATACATAGAAAACTGATATAAGATATACTAGATCTGAAGGAATGAATCATCTAAACAAAACCATGCAAGCCACAACATCACTGCAGCTACGGTCCCTTGAATGAATCCTCAAGCCTGGCATCCTTATGGTTGGACACCTAGAAGGTTTTGAAAATATTTTTATAGCAAGAGTTAGTACTCAAAACATTTTGAAAATATTTAGAAAGCTTTTATCACAATATAAAATTAGTTATTTATTACATATGTTAGGTTCACGTACACTCCCTTGAGTTTCCTTACCTCTCATCTATTGTGCATGCCCAACGTTCTATACTTAGCCCACCTACCTATACTACCCAAGCTAACTAGATTTTAGTAATATCTGAACTAATCTACACATATAAGTTCCCCATACTGCCCATACAGTATGCTAATAGAATTTAACCTCTCTTATATTATTCAATTCTTAGATAACTTCCACGCCTTGTTATCCTTTACATTTTGTCATTTTAGTTTCACTATCATCATTTCATCTTTATAATTAAATCTCTCTACTTAATTAAATTATCTAGATATATAATCATGCATTTATATATCTTTAGCAGTCTAATATCACACATAAGTAAGTTATTCTTATAGTATACAAATTACACACAATATATACTATAAGTGTGTACTCCACCATACAGTTCTTGTATCACTCATTAAAGATTATTGGTTCGGATGTTCCTTTGACCCCAATTTATCCTATCATTTACATTGGTCCGGATAACCCTCGACCCTAATGTAAATACTATATATTGATATTGGTTTGGATGTTCCATCGACCCCAATATTATTTATTTTCGAAATCGGTCCCGACGTTCATTCGACCCCAAATTGAACTTTCATGTATTGGTCCAGATGTACCCCCAATACTGTTAGTATACTTTAGGTTTTCACTCCGCCTAAGTGTTTACACAATAGGTATTCACACAACATAATTATTTATACTTGTACGTAATATATATCTCTCGCATACTCACCGTACATATGGTTTAATGATTTATCTCACTATCGTATATATTTGAGCACTCACAAACCACTAAGGGTCCTAGTTACCCCTTCGTTAGTTTCAGTCATTAAACCAATATTTCCCTACTGGTCTACTTATCAATTCAATTCCCTATTTCCTCGTAATTCATTATCCTTCTCTCGGATAATTTTTGACATAAATCAACCCAATTCCTTCTCGTCTTAATTCTCCCAATAACACTAGAATACAATTTTACTGTAAGCCTACTGTAAGATAATAAGTCCCTCATTATTATATTAACCAAATCCCGGAACAATTTAGGGATCTTGTGCTTAAAAGAAATTTTTTTGTGTAAGCTGAATCGATTCGCCCCTGGCAGAATTGATTTTCTTTACCGAATGGATTTGGTCATGGCCGAATCGATTCGAAATGGTTCAGTCAGGTAATCTGCTTCATGTTCATGCATTTTTCTACATTTTTCACCATTAACATACATCCCAACCTCCATGTTTCTACACCAAACCCTTAAGCAATAATGTCAAACATCATATATAGGTATTAGAATGATTTCAAATGTTTAAAAATACATTTAATCCTTACCATAATTAGTCAAGAATGAACTAAACTTCCGTATTATTCAAGAACCCTAGTTTTCGTTTTCTTCCCAAATAATCATCCCAAATCCCAGATTTAATTCGTTTTCATCATCATGTCCCCTATGATATCAATTCATCTATAGGTGTAAACCATACTACATGCAATCCCTAACCAACATTCATCAAATTTATTATTTTTCTCCCAAGAACATGGATTTATTCAAAACTATTATTAAAACCCTACACATGGGTATCATAACTTCATATTTAATTGCAATAAACAACTTGCTTAAAGAGGATGATCTAATTTTGAATTTTATGAAGGTGTTGGGTTGTTTTCTCCTCCAATCTTCCCTCCCAAATTGATTGATGTGCAAGAATCCTATAAATTTCCTCACCAAATCCTCCTTAAGCCTTGAGAAGTGTCTCTATTTTCTCTCTAATGACCTCTCTTGAATTTTTTTCTTTCTAACCCTAACTCTTTCTATCTAACATCTAATAAAGGGTTGTGAAATTCGTAGGTCTCCCAACCTCTATTTTTCAAATGACCAAAAGGCCATTAATAGGTGTCGATTTGGTCTAGAATTGACCCGGGACCCAAACTATACCACCAGGTACATTATTCCGACTATTTTGATCCTTTAAAAATCCTTCGTGGGCTCTAAATTATCATCCGATTAACTTAAAATATACTTCTCATTTCCCACCTCAAAATAGTCTACAAGCGACTCTCGGTGAGATAAAATCAAATACATCTATATCGCTCACTATGACGTAAATCAATAATCATTAACTATTTACTGTTCACACTTAATAAATTTCAGTTCATAATATTAATCAGTATCTATCTCTTGATTAATATTTAATAATCACATTTATTATTTAATCACGTTAAATTATGTCACATGTGTAATTTAATTAAAGCGTATTTTCCCAATTAGTGTCCGAATTCATTAAATTTCAAATAAGCAGAAATAGGGGGTATTACATTCTCTATATAACTTCTAGATTGGAATTTGGACTAACTACTACTGCATATCTATTTATGTAATATCCAACTCATTATTTTTTGTGTCTTTTCTTAACACATTATCGAGTAATAGGCTTTGTAATCTAATTAATCATCTCACTTAAGTCGCCTTTCTTCCATGTTTAGTACTATTAGACTCTGATCATGGTAAGTTTGATGCTTTGAGCTTGTACTATGGTATATTCATGTTTTAGCTAGGCTTTGCTATATTTATATTAATTTCATGTGACTTGGACTAAATTCCTTGAAATGCATATGCTCTCTTTATTAATTTCAATTCAAATAACTCACTATATGATCTATGATAACACACTCACTTAACTCAATACCTTTTTTACCTTAGTCAATTTCATGACAAAAAAGGGGGAGAAAGATTATTTTAAGGGGGACTTAAATTAATAAATATATCTTCATTTATTTCATAAGAATCTAAAAGAAGATGGACTTTGTATTCAAGAAATGAAGTATATTTCTCAACTATATTATGTCATCAAAATATTATCATGCTATACTTTGAATGTTTTCATTTATATGATCAATAAATTTTATATCTTATTCATCACTTTTATTCTTATAAATTATCTCTATATATTTGGTACCACTGATTATTTTATTTAGATTGCATTAATAGCTTATCAGTTTCAAGATCTCTTTTACTGATCACGGCTTGTATGAAGATTGGTAGTATATGTAGATCTTTGCCTTTGGTCGAGATGTGTTTCTGTGTCATAGGTCGTTATAATTACTTATAATTCTTTTAATCTTATTTTTATATATTTAGTCATTGAATAAACAAAGGGACATATTGTAAGAATATAGATTACACCTATGTGCCCCATAGTACTAAATTGTATTATCTCGTTACCAAAATATAGTTTAAGTCTTGTCCTTAAGGTTTATTTGGAAAATTATCATTCAACGAACATCCTCTAAGACATGTATCCTTTACATACCACTCGTCGGAAGGTAAAAGATCTTAGAGACTCGTATGCACATTTTGTTACACAAGTTATACTTATTCATAAAAATGTTTGTTGTGTTTTCGTATGGGTTCTTTGTAAAAAATATATAGAATGAAAAATCAAAAATTGAAAAATATCTTTACTGCATTGTACATACTTATTGAGTGACTTGTTGGCCTTGTATCAAAATTTAACTCATTGTCCATTTCTTGGTTGATGCAGGTTTGCTGCCCTAACATAATCACAATTAAGCTTTTCTTTATTGCAATGAAATCTTTCGGTTGACGTGCTCTTGGAAGGAGTTTTTCTTCTATTTTATTGCGACCTACTTCTTTGAAGGATCACCATCGAGGAATATTTTTGTCGCAGTAAAGCTCTAACGAAGTTGTACAGACTAAAAAACCTTGCTTTTTCGCTAGATTATGCACATTGTTTCTGGGTATTAATGAAACACTAAAGATCCAAGCATATCTTTTTATCTTTTTCATCTTCTCACTTCAATGTAAGATTATACCTTACCTACTTGTCCCCCTCCCCAAGCTGATCTTTCAAGGTTAAGTTTATAGGTATTTGGGTTTACCCTTTACTTTAGAAGAAATAAAAGAATTGTGATTTTGTGACATCTTTATAAGGAAAAATATTTTAAAAATATATGCTTTTGCATAGTTGCCAAAAGAATCATTTTTATGTGAGAAAAAAAATCATTGTGAGGTAAAAAAAATTCCTTGGATCTTGTATTCTTTTAACTTATTAATCTTATTTTTCCCTTCTTTATATTCTTGAGATATTTTTAGCTTTGACTCTTGTGAAATCTAAAAATATTTTGAAGTAAATTTATTTTCTTGAAAATATTTTTAACATTAAACAAATCTCATTTTAATTTGTTATTGTGTTATTTTTAGATTTTACTTACCTCAAAAATATATTTATGAGTTAAGCCGTTTTTAATACAATTTCACTTTGGGTTCTTCACAAACCTAGAAAGTGGTAATTTACTCATTGAAGGATTCTGAACATTGTTCCAAGATTTGGAACCCAAAGTGATTCTTCCATTTCAAAAGTAGGATTGTTGATTGCCACTTGAAGACCACATTAGTTGCAAAAAAAATCGGTGGTGGTTGTGAAGCGTGCTCCAACTATTGACGTGATATTGTGTGAAAGCGCATAAGAAGGAAGTTATGCATTAGGTTTTGTAAGACGTAGTTCTCCTCTGTAAATCTTCCATAGTTCATTTGTCGTTTTGTCGCCCAAAGATATTTTTTCCATTATGGATTTTTTCTCGTACACATTGAAGTTGTGCTATATTTTTTACTTTTTGAACTTAGATTAAGTCACCTAATATGGAAGATGAAATTTAGTGTAATCTACTTCGTAAATAATTTACCACATGGACCGTTGGACTTGTCTTTATTATCATTAGTGGGAATTATAATATAACCTTGTCTCTTTGTTGACAAGTGATTTTAATTGACCATCGTCCATGTATTGTGGTTTCAAGCACATGCATTCTCATTATTAGTATTATGATAGAAGAACTCTCAAAGACCTCTGATGAGAAAAAATATTTTTTCCATAAATGGTTGTTAGAATGAGCAACCACAACTAACTTTTATTGGGGCTTCCAAGGGGACATATAATAGAATCCAAGGTCCAGGGTGTTATATTTTAGGCCATGAGAAAATCTTAAGATCCTTTCAGTTATATCCTGACCTAATACCTCTCTACAATAAATCATTGAGATCGATATTATCCTATATTCATATGGACCAAGATGAGTAGGGAAAACCTATAACCCCTCAAAATTTCCCTGAGGATATGGTGTAAAGGAAGATATATCCTACTACCATAGATGACGGGAAAATCACAATTTCCCCATTATGCACTAGGTCGTAAGTTCTCCAAAATAATTTCAAAAGCCTACATGGGATACTAAGAAGGATGCTATAGAAATCTATGTACTCAAGGAGTTTGGCAGAAGTACTGTCGAAACGGTAGTTTGCGGCATTTGTCCTAGATGGGTTATAAGAGATCTTATTCAGGGACAACTTATCTCCCACTAACTCTATAGTAACGCCTACAAGGGAACATGTATAAGAACAAGGGACGGGAACGATAAGTTAACAGAGTTGACTCACCAGAGGTGGACATGGATGTCTCAAACAAAGTATCATTTTCCCAATTCCTCCCCCACTGTCACTCCTTACATCAAAGTCAAATCTCCCATACTACATTGTAACACCCCGCCCGCACCCGGGGAGAGCGGGGTGGAGCGGTACTCGATAAAACTAATGAAATCCACAAATAACCAGGTATAGAGCATCTAAAATCAACAACAACAAAAGAGAACTACAAATCTCAATCTCTTCAAATAAATACCAAGTCCCTCGAATTGCATACAACTAACTCGAAAATAAAATACAAATCTCCAATGCTCTATACATCAAAATAATACAATCTTCTCATCTTGTATTCTTGAATAATCTTCCCAAAATAGTCCACGTTATATAAACAATCTCCAATTCCAATCCAAAGCGCTCAAAATCCGTGCTAACCTGCCGCTAAAAGAAAATATGGGGAAGTACACAATACAACAGGAAAGATGCTCAACAAATATTACGGTGAATAAAACGTAACAATACGAGTACGAATAATCAAATCAAATGAGAATCTCATAAGCAATTATATCAATATAATTTCTCAACAACACATTAACTGGGTCACCAGGCCTCACCACCGTACCGCACCTATGGTTTTTTTTAGCATATCCGAAAAAAGGAATATTGGCAGGTGCCCAACCTCCGTGCCACATTAAAATTTCATGACAACATGCCCAACACAAATAATAATACCACATTAATCAAAAATTAGATTCCAACAACAATTTTCCAGAATTCCAATGAATTTAACAATTCAAATATGACTCAATAATCACAAGAAAGCAACGGGAATAACACTCGCAAGATTTAGGAGTATATTGTGTAAAATTCCATACCTAAAACCACCAAAAAGAACCAACATGAATCTGCCCAGAAGTCACAAAATTAAGCCATCAAAACATCCCACAAAGATCACCAAAAACTCCTCCAAGATCAAACTCAAAACTGCCCCAAGAACACCTCGAAAAACCTAAGGTTGAATGCATAAATTAAAGGGCTTATTTGTATATAAAAAGAGAGGAATTAAAAACATATTTACTGCCAAAAAGTTGTACCAATGGGTCACCCACGACCATATTTTATAAGGCAAAATCAAAAGACAAACTGTCAAAGCTTGCTGTGCACGATTTCTGAAGGCACCGATCGATCCCCAATCATTGATCGATCGATCTCCCAGGAAATCTGACAGTTCACCTAGAAAATTTTATAAGGGGCAATTTATTTAAAAATCAAAATAAAATCCCTTTTAACTCCGTTTTCAAAACCGTTTAAAATTTTCGCCTTTAAAAATAATAACCAACAAATTTGAGCAATAAAAATAATTTTATCTCAAAATTTATTTTTCCTCTTTATTTCAAAAATACTCCAAAAATTACGTTGGTTGTTACATACATGTACTCAATCATTCTATAAACATCATGAAGATGATTCCGAAAAGTCAAATTCAATAATTTTGGTTTCCTTTTAAAATTCCCTTCATTAAATGGAAATTGAAACACTGCCAAAGGAGTAGGTTGAAGTAGGGGTGTTCACGGGTCGGTTCGGGTCGGTTTTGGACCATAGTTCAAACCGAACCGATCGGTTCGGTTTTGGAAAAGGCCAGACCGAAACCGAACCGACTATGAAAAAACCCGTCGGTTTCGGTTCACGTCGGTTTCGGTTCGGTTCGGTTTCGGGTCGGTTTTCGACGGTTTCATATTTGGGCCGGTTTTTTTAAGGGCGGTTTTCGGTTTGGGTCGGTTTTTAAAGGTGGGTAATGGTTTTTGGATATAAAAATATAAGTTATTTAGTTTTTTTTAATATATATATTGGTTCGGGTCGGTTCGGTTTGAGTCGGTTTTTCCCACGTATAAACCGACAACCGAACCGACATGGTCGGTTTTTTATATCCGTAAACCGTAGGCCGAACCGGGCTAAAAAAAACCGGCGGTTTCGGTTCGGTTCGGGCCGGTTCGGTTCGGTTTTCGGGTCGGGCGGTTTTTTTGAACACCCCTAGGTTGAAGTGGAATTTGGGTTAGGGATACCAATATTAATCTCAAAAAATATCTTTAAGACTCACTCAAGCAATCACATAGGGATTTTGGGTAACGAAGGAAGGCAAGTAACACAAAGGGCCTCCTGTTGTGATCGAGAAAAACCTAAAAGGCCTATCCTTTAAAAATAAACCCACCAACACAATGGCACCCTAAATAAACTGACCCCAAATGTCGATAAAAAACCACAAATCGACCATAAGAAATAATCTATCGAAATTCCAAAAAATAAAAATTCTCAACCTTTTCCCTAAAACAAGGATACTAAGCCTTAAATAATAGTAAAATTGAAATAAACGAGAAGGTCAACAAAACGAATATCTTGATGGATGAGATATTGACAAAAGAAGATAAATGCGATAACAAGATCTTTAGTGCCGAAATTGGGTCGATTAAGGATGGGAATGAGTTCTCCTGATTGATATCTCTCTATAACACTTGAATGATGAAGGTTATAAAAAGAAGAAATCCAAGAAGTGGCAGTTTTATACAATAAGGACAACTAGCAACTTAATTGGCATTAGAAACATAAAAAGAAATTCAAAAACTAATCGTGCTCCGAATGAGTAGTAGACATCTTAATGATGATGTGACATGCCAATTGGATATTAACATATGGTAGAGATAAGGCAATAAAATAATAGAAAAGAACAAGGAAGTTTAGTTAGCTCGATTTGAGAAATAAAGGTCAAATCGATCACTAATTCAATAAAAATATTTGCCCTAGAACTCAAATGCAACCCCTAGGAGAAGTTATATTTAACAAAATCAACATTGATATATGCTTCATGGACTGTCTTAGGGGAAATTCATATATCCCTATAGAGGGATCAGAGGACGACGAATGTCGTAGACATCAAATAAGCTCGGTACTTTATAATGGCATCAGGAGTAAAGAACGCTAGGGTCGAACTCTATTGAGGTTAGCATCGGCCATGTAAAATAACTAACTAGTAACTATTCTCTTCCCTACATGTGAAGGGTGATCTCACCTAACTCCATAGAGATGAGACACTTGTCCCAGGGACCCTTCACTCTCATCATTCACACACTATAAATAGAAACCTTATTAACCTTTAGAATATAAAGACAAATTAGCACCTTTATTTTGCTAGAGGGAAGTGAAAGTACATGTAAATCACATTCCCATAGATATTACCAGTTAGTGGAATGGAATTCATATCACCACTAAGTGAAGGTACCAAGTCGAGGTGAACCATATAAATTCGAGTCCTCATTATGTCTCTCTTTTCATCCTTATTCCACCTTCCATCTTGAATGTTCCAATGATCTATCTTTTAACTACTTGGATGACAGTAAATTGGTTTCTATAATAGCAAAAAACGTTCAAAATGATGGCAATATTGGGTAAAAGAATATTAGAGGTGCAATATCTAGCTTTGGCAACTCTTCACCTAAGGTGAACAAATGTCTTTAAGTGTGCCTTTAATGTTTACCGCCAAAAGTTCCATTACAACTTTGGTGTTAAATCACCGATAATGGCTACCCATCACCAAAGGACATGGCCGATGATTTTTGACTTTTTTTTACGATTTTTTGTGTAGTTAGGGGTTTTTAATATCATTTATATTTATTTCAGGCCAAAAGTCCTATTCAATTTTTTTTATAATGTTGGTTATTTAATAAACGACAAATTTTGAGTTCTTGAAAATTTAGATT
This sequence comes from Sambucus nigra, assembly GCA_949130495.1. Taxonomy (NCBI): domain Eukaryota; kingdom Viridiplantae; phylum Streptophyta; class Magnoliopsida; order Dipsacales; family Adoxaceae; genus Sambucus; species Sambucus nigra. Next base: position 49,988,034 of record OX422208.1, on the reverse strand, counting down.
TCTTCAATGAATTTAGTTTTGGGTACGGTGATCACAAATAAAGATGGTGGTTATTGTGTGTAAGGAGACATTATGGTGGTGATAGTGATAATTTAAAGTGAATGTTAGAGATTATTTTAAGTGATAGAGAGAAAAATAATTTGAGTGTGAGAAAGAAGAAGGACAATTGAGATGAAATGAGAACATTCAGTTTAAATACTTCTGACCATGTGGGTACTAACTTATGTGGTTAAATAAATTTTGCCAACTTATATTGTATTTTTAGTGTGTGGGTGGGGAGAGATAAAGTGGGGTACCTTTTACACAACCATTTTATTGGACTTCAAAAATAATTTTATTCTCTGAATTAGTATAAAATATGGTTATGGTTTTGAAGATAAATTGTATAAAAATTCTAACGAATTACTCATGTGTGTGTGTGTGTTGGGGGGGGGGGGGGGGGGGGGGGGGTATAAAGTGTGGTACTTTTAACACAACCATTTTATTCTGACTTAAAAAATAATTATTCTCTGAATTACTATATAATATGGTTATGGTTTTGAAGATAAATTTTGTAAAATAATCTAACGAATTACTCAGGTCTAAGAGAGATAATGAAACAAACAAAGATTAATATATAAAAGAAGGAGCTTGTTTTGCAAATATATTTAGAGTTTTTAAATAACCTTTAATTATTCTTTTATAAAACTCTGAAAATTTTAAAATTATTTGCTAAACTACTGCACACTATGATAGTGTTGTTGATAATATCAAAATTACGATCTCACGTTGTCCTCGAACGTAAAATTACACGAGCTACCAAATTTTGTTATCGATGATAGTGTTTACATTCAAACTTAAGTTTCTATCACAATTAAAGTAGTTATATACTTTCGTCGTCGCTAACAGTGAAATTATGTATTTCATTGACTATGATTGTAAACTTTTATTTTCCCCATCATTTATTTAATGTTACAAATAATTACATTTCTTAAAATTATGGAAGGAATATTGTATGAAAGAGGAATACGCAAATAAGGAGTGATATATTAATCGGTCATAAACATCAAACACAAATATAAGAATGTAAAATCATATTAGTGACATCTATGATCTATTTTTGCATGTAAAGGAAACCTCTCGATTCGTCGTACAAATGGAACGCTTCATTGGGAAATGTCTTGAACCTTGGAATATCTTAGCATAACTCCTCCCATGCTTCCTCGCTTTCAATGATAAGCATAGATGTTTGGCCGTTCAAGCTTTACTCTCAAATGTTAGCTTCTAGGTGATACAAATGTCATCCTATTTTAGTAAGAGAAATCTATGATGGAATCAAGGTTCTAAAAAATACGAGGCGTGAGTGAGGCGTGGAGGCCAAGCCTTAAACCTTAGAAGCCTAGGTGGGTCTTAGGCATAAAAATGCGTGAAAAGGCGTTTAGGCCTTCTTAATATATTTTAATATTTTTTAACCATAACAAGGCTATTAAAATGCTAAAATTGTACATATCATAAAAATATGTATGAATATATGCAAATTAAAATACTATTTGATTATTTTGGATGAGATAATAGTTCGGTTTGTAAAAAAAATATTTAAAAGGCGATATCGTTTCGCTAAAGTATTGTTGTTTTTAGAAAAAAGGCGCCCTAAGGGTTTTACCAAGAATAAGGTATAAAAATTTTAAGGCGGAGCGTTTCTTTCAAGCCTCAAGTCTAGGCGGATTTTTTAGAACAGTGAATGAAACACGTGATAATCAAACAAGGAATGGATTTTCAGTCAGTCTCGATCACATGATTTTAGTAGTTCTGATTTTATTGGAATTAGTCATCATTGCGTGCTTTTCATATACATTGTCTGTAATTTCATGACAAATATTTTTCGAGTTTTGTTAAAGAGGTCCCGGAAAAACTTTATCAACTCATTCTGAAATCATTCATGTCGCTACCTGAGTACACAATTTCGGATAAAGTTATATTGACAGAGGGCATATATTCACCCTATTGTTAAATAATTTGTATTAAATTAAAAAAAATCTAAATTTAATTTTCTAATTTTTGTCATCGTGAAATACGTGATGTAATATATTATTATTTTAGGAACATATATTGAAAATTCGTCTTTTAAGTGTAATTATAATTTACTTGGTTCTTAGGTTGAAATAATGAATTCTGCGTTATTCCAGGTCGTTGCAACGAAGCCTAGCTTCATTGGCATCTCTATGTTTGCAAAAAAACTAGGCAAACATTAATAAATGAAACGACCATAAATATTGATGGCTTGGTTCAATGAACGGAATGTTCATTGGGCATGACCTAATGTCTTGTGTTTTTGCAATTATCTACAATCTCACACGACATTGGTCACTACAGGTTTGCTCTAGCAAAGTACCCATGAGAGCTTCACATAAAAGTGACTTGTGATATTTAAAAAAAGCATGTAGCGTGAGATGGTGACAATAACAAAATCTCTGATTGGAAACCCTTTATTTTATTTATGAAGTAGGTCTTAACCCCACACGATGCACGAACATTTTGTAATTCTTGTGATAGAATTTATAGGTGATATATTTAGACATTCTAATCATTTTTAATCGGACTTTTGATATCAAGTGTCAACCGAAAATATACTTATCAAATACATAAAAAATTGTAGCCACCTTACGATGTTATATATAACTGTCATTTCCAATAAGAACATATAATTAATTTTTCGTCGATGATTATTGAGCAATAATGTTGCGTTGCAAATTATAAAGCGTGTAACAATTTGAATTAAACAGAGCTCGCAAAGCCTATATCTCATTAAAATTTGATAATTATGAAAGAATCCAAGTACTTTTAGTGCATGGATTATATTAGAAAAATTAAGATACAACAAAATTACCATATGTTGAATCTAAAATCAATTTTCTAAAAAAAAGTGATTAAAGGTATGAAATGTATCCCACAAATGAAATGACAAAACCAACATATATTTTTGAATTAATGTGAACCATTCTAATTCCATCACATGTATACTTTCAAGAACAACCTAATCCACCCTGGCTTGGTCCAGTGGTAAGGATGGGCTTCACTCTGACCATAGGTCATGAGTTCGATCCCTCCCCACGGATACCTACCCCTGTTGGACGGCTTCCTCAGGGCTGTGTGGTTAGGTGCACGGTCGTGGGTTCGATCCCCCGCAGGGTTTACCAGTATTTAAGCGGCGCTCGTGTGTGAGGTGGACATGCGCAGTGCCCCCCCTGTTTAGCTTGCACGAGGGAGTCCAAAGGGCTCGTTCGTGTGGAGGTTCAGGGTTATCAAAAAAAAAAAAAAAAAAAAAAAAAAAACACAACCTAAGTAAAGTTACACTCTCAAATATTATTATAAAACTAAGAACAATATTACAATCGTTCCAAAATAACAAAGGTTATACGATACAAGGGAAAAACATAGTTTTTCCTTTCAAGTCGTAGAACTTGTATGCCGTTACTAACTCATTTTGTCCAATATTGCATCTACTTTAACAAATCTAATAAAAACTAAAAAGGCTTTCGGCAAAAATTTCCAACACCATTTTAGTCTAACATTGCATCTACTTTAATAAATTTAATAAAAATGAAAAGGCTTTCCGTAAAATTTTCCAACATCATTTTGGATGACGAACTTGATAACGGTGAATGAAAAATTATTGTTTGGACTCAGATTCTTTGACATCGATCATCTGCTTCCAAATTCATGTGCAAAATATGAATTGAATTACATTTAGTCCCAATATATATATATATATATATGTTCTTAAATCTATGAGAGAAAATAAGAAAGATTGAAGTGTCAATGGCTCAAACTTATGTAATAGTTAAACAAAGAAAAATAAATTTATTAATATCACAAACAACTCATGTGCATCAGAATACAATTACTAAGAGACCTAACAAAAATTTTGTAACCAAAACAACAAAATGGAATATATATGTAAGTCTCTTACTAACAGCTTATAATAGGATTTACAACACATTAGAACTGATATTGAAAAAGCATAAATAATATTATTGTAGAAAGTTAAAGGAAACTCTATAAAGAATAAAATCGACAATGATATTGTGGGTTTTGTGCGGAATCAATATATAACAATAAAATTGAAGGACTCATAAACCATACATGAAGAAATGAATTCAAAATAAAAATGTTTACATAAATGAGTTATGGAGGAGTCTTCCACTCTCTTCTCACATTTTATAGATATGTGTTATGAGGAATCTCTCTATATTCCCACATATTTCTTCTAAATGTCCCTTATTCTCTCTTTTATATATGTGCAACCTCTATGTACCTAAATATGCAGAAAATAAAATGTTAAAAAAAGAGGGTATAGGAAAAAATAAAGAAAGAAGGGAAATAATGAATTCAGATATTTGTCGTTGGGAATAAGTCATCAGTAATGAAATTATAGACGCGTCACCACCTTAACCGCCATAGAATCACCTGTGATGAACCAACCACAATATTTGATCCAAATGTAGAGCGGATCCAACTAGATATTGAAAAAGAAACTTAAGAATCTCCATATTGAAATATTATGATGATCCCATTAGACGTATCCAAGTCAGAAAATGACAAATTAAATGGCATACAATATGAATGTAATTGATTTAACCATTAAAAAACATTTGAGCTATTAGATCTATAATAAAAATGCTAATTACGAGACTTGAATTATGTTAAACCTTGACGATATGACCGACGAGACAATGTCCCACGTGACATAAGTATGGTTCTGCAAACAAATAGTAACTAAAAACGCAAGGATCCATATAATTCTCTTCCTAAATTTTGTTAAAAAAAAAACTCCTCCTAAATGTTAGGCCTTATCCTTATTATCAAAGCCATTGCATCCATTCTATGAGCTATTTTAGTTATTATCCCACGACAACCAATAATAATAAAACCCTAAAAATAAATGTAAACAAAACTGACACATACATATTTGCATTTAGATTTTCATAATAAATAACAAATTTTCCTTTCAAACAAAACGAAATATGAAATGACACATATATATATATATATATGGGCAGTGCGCTGGTGTCGCAACTCATCACATTTAACAGTAAAACTAATCCTACTATGCACGACCTAAGAAAATAGTTAGTTTCACACTCATTTTATCCTCCAATCTCATCATCACTGTTCTACACAAACCGAGTATGTTTACCTGTGAATGTCATCACATTTACACATATCTTTCTCAGCTCTTCACACAGTTCATCCACCAACCCTCCATCATATTGTATATGCTTTTATTCTTCACCATAACAATCATAATTTTCTTCTTCAAGACCTTCATACTCTTCTTCTTCTTCTTCTTCTTCTTCTTCTTCTTCTTCCTTGTCTTTTGTACTTGCATTCACTTGAATAGACCAAATGGATGCTTCATCTTCTTATGTCACCACACAAGTACACTCGGATGTAACCGATTTCTAAAAAAAAAGCAATGACCTTGTGACAAAAGAACTCTTTTCCCTTTCAACAGTCCCTTGCTTTTCCCCCTCAATTGATTCAATAACCATCTCAACCTCTTCTTCAAATACCATCCTTGATTTCAATAAAAATGGCAAAAAAATCTTCCAGACAATTAAGTCTAAATTAAAACAAGATGATTAAGTATTACATGCATATAAACAAATGGTTTCTACATAGCTTTCCCTCAAGAAACTTTTATTAAGTTCCTCTCCTCTAAAAAATATCAATAGACTTTACTTTCAATTCAAAATCACCCTAAAATGTGAATGTTGATGTAAAAAACTAGATCGTATCTAATTATTTAATCACAGATAAAATTAAATGAGACAAAGAAATTTTAAAGTGGTTCAGCCTTATAAGAATGGCCTACGTCCACTGTTTCTGTTATTTCTGATTTGTTTGGGAATTCTCGATTACAGGTTTTAATCAAGAAATTTCGGTTCCCTTACAACGAGGATGATACAATGTATTTATAGCCCTTAGGCTGTACATGTGAAAGGGTGAATACATAGTCGTCCCTTAGGCGTATACATTTGTATGTATTTAATCCTCTTAATTGTCTGATAATAAATGCTCTGAACGAGGTGCAACTCGGACCGCCAAAGCTGCTCGGACCGCCTAAGTAACTCGCTATTCATGAGTTGCTCGGAGTAATAATCTTCCTCGGAGATCCCTTGTTAGTCGGAGAGTCTGAGTTGGTCGGGGAAGTAGAGTTCCTCGTTGCTAAAGTGATTGCATAAATGTCTGTAGGTTCCATATAAACTGACACGTGTCTTCTTGTGATTGATTCACATCAGCAGGTTAAATTTAGTATCAATAGAAGCCCCCAATGTTTCATAGTTCGAAGTTTGAGGAGTGTGGAACATTCTTTCTCGGGATACGGCGGTTTTAAATGATCCTCCTGATTTTTAGGAGCGTTCCCTTTGTATTTATTTTTCCTTTCAAATTCGCAGAATCAGTCTTTTTGAATTTTTATAACCGCCTCGATCTTCGCGTACTTTTTGTCCTTTTAGCCGCCCGTAGTATAATCGTTTCTTTTTGTAATCATTAACTTTACCGTTTCCCAAGGTAAGGTATTTGAGCGTCGCAGACAATCCCATCGTCTTCTACTTTTTCAAATTTCTATCTTTGATTTTTCCATTGTCTTTCTCTCTTGTGCGTTCATCCTTTCCATCGTTCGTTGTCAACAAATCCACTCTTTTTCTGTAAGATCTTCTTCCTTCTTCTTCATTTCCTTTATTCATCATGGTTTACCTTGTTGAATCTCTTGATAAATTTCGCTCTGATTTTGCTATCCTTTCATGGGTTGTTCTGGAGGAACTTTCTGAACCTTCAGATTATTTCCGTTTGGCTGAGGGACATTGGTTCCCCAGTCTTTTTGTTGCTGAGTGTGGATTTTCCTTTCCGCCAAATCCTTTATGCCTGAAATTCTGTCAGTATTTTGACGTTGTTCCTGCAAGAATAGCCCCCAATACATGGAGAATAGTTAATGGGGTTCATATATTAAATCAAATTCATGGAACTCGCATATGAATTCCAAAAATCATGTTTGGTTATAGATGGGCAGTTGGTGATAATACGTTTTATTTAAAAACTAGATTTTTAAATAGGGCTTTAGTGGTCAATCTCCCAGATGCCAATAGGGACTATTTTGAGCACGGGATTGTTATCAAAAATTGGTAACATGCTCCTTCAACTGGAGATGAAGTATATCAGGGTCCCAGATGCCATCCCTATGCCAATGGGATAGGTTATTTTGATTTTATTTTATTTTTGAAATTATGCTTTCATTGTGTTTGATAAAATGTGTGACTAATAGTTTAATGTTTATTTATTTACAGTTGACAGTAAGAGAAAGTCTCCAAAAGAGACAGAAGTTAACATAAGGCATTTAAAACTTATCTGGAGTTTGCATCAGACTGTTGCCGATGAGCATATTAGGTCTGCCTCGTATTTGCTGCAGTATAAGAGCTACACATCTTCTTTTATTGCTCGTCCTATGATAAGTGAAGCAGAACCAGTACCAGCTTCTACCAGTTCTTCGCCTGAGTCACACATTCCTTTATGTGAAAGGATGGGTAAAAGAAAACCTCCTACTCTCTTTGAGAAACCTGCCTCTGGTGCTGGAGAGGCAAAAAGAAGTAAACATGATGTCCCAAAGGGGACAAAGAAAATTGATGCTCCTCCTCCGACTGTTCCTGTGAAGGCTGCCGAAAAGCCCCCAGTGGCCCCGAGCAAGATTGATGCTCCAAAGGAGGTGATTTTCATATCACCGACCAAGAGTTCCTCCTTGGTCGAAACTGTTCCTGTTCCTCCGAGGAGGCTGAAGAAGAGCACCTCGGTCAATTTGGCTGAAACCATTTCTCAGCCCCCAACTACTGGAACTGGTGTTCCTACTTTTGTTTCCCCAAGCTCTGCCATGAGCTCGGTGAAGACTTGGATCACTCCCGAGATCCAAGGCATTGAAGAAAACCTTACTCGGGACATGGTTATCACATTGGCAGCTCGCCATATTGCCTCTGTAAGTTTTATTGTTTTGAACTTCTCATTTTTCCCTTGTTATATCTGTCTCTGTACTGATTTGTCGTTATCTTCTTTTTCCAGTTGGTGACCTGTTTTAATACCATTTTGAAGAAAGACAAAGCTATCAAAGCTTCAAGCTCCTCGTCCAGCGTAAAGGAAGATTTGGTGGGCCTGACCCAATCTCTGAAGGACTCTCGTTAAAAATATGACGATGATAAGACTGCCTGGGAGAAGAAACTCACTTCGATCGAGGAGGAGAAAACTCAGGTTGTTGAAGTCTCCAAAGGGTTGGAGAAGAAAATAAAGGACTTAGAGGAGAAAAATAAAGAGCTCGACGAGAAGCTAAAAAATGCAGGAGAGCTTGAGAATAAGCTCAAGGTTGCTGAGGAAGAATTAATTCAGCTTTGCGAAGTAAATCGCCAAAAAGAGAAAGCCGAGAATAAGCTGAAGGCTGCCGAGGAACTTTTATCCGAGAAGCTCTCCTCTGAGAAAGTAAAAAGAAAACTGGCTGTGAAGAAGTCTTTTAGCGCTGGCTGGGACAAGGGATGGAACAAAGGCTTGACTGCCATGATGTCGCAGGTGGAGTATGGTAGCCATAAGTATTTTAGGGATGGTTGGGTTGCTGCGCTACAGGAAATGAAAGTCGATGAAAGTTCTGACTTATTTCAGCAACACATCCCAGGCCCCCCTCCATCTTCTGAAGAATAAGAAGAGGACGAAGCTGCCTCTGAGGAGTCTTCTATGGTGGTGGGGGATCAAGTCCCTACTCCCCCAGTTATCCAGTCAACCAGCGAGCAACTTCAACTCCTGCCTACCTCATTCGAGCAACTTCCTGCACTCCCTGATCAACTCTTTCTTCCATCCGAGCAACCCACCTCCTCGTCTCAACCTCCTGAGAAATTTTTGAGAGACAAGGAAAAGGTGTAGAGTTGTTCGGATCTTTCTCTAAGTTTCCTTCTTTCTTTATTCAATGTAACTCTGACTTTGTACTTGTTCTCTATGATGTAATAAAACTTGAACTTTTGATTATGCAGACTGTTGATTCTTCTTTTCATACTTTGCTTATATTCTTATTGATTATTGCCTTCTCCTCTTTTACTAGTTTATGGCTAGGATGGAGTTATTATCTGCTCATGATACAAAGTTGTTGAGGCAATGTAATGAGTACTTCACTGCTGGTCACACAGATCTGAGTGCAGCACAAGTTATCGACATCCTCGGCCAAGGTGCTTCAGAGCAGGCAATTGAAGCTTACCAATATTTGAAATGCCTGCTTGATCGTGCAGTGGACAATAATGTAGCCTATTATGAAATGATTGAAGATTTACAAGGCACTCTTGATGAACTTCAACAGCAATACAAATAATCTACATCCCTTTGCATGAGGGATATGAGAAGAAATATTAATAACTCAGTGATGATAAGGGCTATGACAAGATGTTCGCTGCTTAGGAAGTGAGAGAGAGAACTCTGAAAACTGAGGTTGAGGAGCACAGGAAAATAACTGAGCTATTGGAGCAAGAAAATAATAACCTGCAAAGGGAAGTAGCTCAACTGAAGTCTGCTTCATCTTTATCAAACGCTTTAGTCCCTGTGAATGATGAGGGATTCTCTTTCCTGGAAGTCGAAAATGCTAACTTGAGGGATGAGCTAGAAACCCTGAAGAGGATTGGGCCTTCTACATCTGCTCGGGGATGAGCAAGAGGTTCTCGGGGACGAGCAAGAGCTGCTCGGATTACTGTCGAGGAACAGAGAACTCAATCTGCTCTGGAAAATCAAGCCTTCCAGCTAATGGCAAAGAACCAGGCTTTGGCTGAGATGTCTAAGAAGATCATAAGTCTCGAGGAGTAACTTTCTTCCCAGAAGTCTGCTTTGGAGAATAAAGAATTCTTTGCAAATAGTCTTCATGAGCAACTAGAAAGATTGACATATCAATTTCATAAGCAGCCCCGGGAATTCTGGATGGCAGGCTACAATGAAGCTCTTTGCCATTTGGATGATCGAATCCAAAACGCCAACAATGAAGGTTATAAACAAGGCTGGTTGAATGCTTTGGGCGTACTAAAACTGGAACAGGGTCACTACCTATGGGATTACCATAATCCTGGGCTTCTCGACCTACCAGTGACACCATTCAAGCTTGACATGAGATGGATCCCTGCTCGGGCTATCCCTCGTTGTTTGATTTCTAAATACCTCGGTGATTATAATCTGCATTCTAATGCCGAGATATCTCACCCCGAGCACCTGCTAGACAGATTATCTGTAATGAATGTTAGAATTCTCAAAGATCTTAACTTCATAAACTCCCCTTATGCTTTAGATGATCCTCCAGCTTGCGAGGAACCTGTTTCAAAAGCAGAGGGGAAGAAACCAATAGAGTAGGAATCTCGATGTAATAGTTAGTACACATTTCATTTTTAATGTATTTTGTTTTTTGGACTTAATGAAAGACTTTGATTTTGTTTGCAAATATTGATTGCCATTGTCTTGTAGTTGTAAAACACTTTACATTTGTGTATGTATATCTGTTAAAAAGACAACAATATTATATATCTTGTCGACCAACTGTAGTTGGTTAAAACTTATTGTCAACTAGCTTGAATTTGTGGTAATCATTCGACTGACCAAAATTAATGATGTTTTGCTTCTCGACCAATTTGGCAGGAATTTTTAAAAAATCACAAGTAATAAAAATTTAACTTGATCTTTTTCTCATATACTCATAAAAATGTCTCCGATCAACCATGATCAACATCTTTTAATTCTCAACCAATCTAAATTGGTGAATTTTTCTCTTCCCGACCAACTTTGGTACTTTTGGAAAATATTTTTTCTTCCTAACCAACCGAAGTTGGCATTTTTAGGAATATTTTGTTTCCTAACCAACCGAGCTGGCAAGGAATATTTTGATTCCTAACCGATCGGAGTTGGCATTTTTAGGAATATTTTGTTTCCTAACCAACCGAGTTGGCATTTTTAGGAATATTTTGTTTCCTAACCAACCGAGTTGGCATTTTTAGGAATATTTTGTTTCCTAACCAACCGGAGTTGGCATTTTTAGGAATATTTTGTTTCCTAACCAACCGAGTTGGCATTTTAAGGAATATTTTTGTCGAGTAGTCTGAGCCGAGTAGTGTGTAGCACTAGTATTCCACAAAAAAATTTTAATAAAAGGAGAGAATCTGGCAGAATATCTTCATTTTATTCATACTGATGGAACTGCGTTACATGAGAGTTTACATCACTGATAATACTTGCACAGGTGTTCTGCATTCCATGCATTCTTAAACTCCTCCCCTTCTAAAGTTGCTATTCGATAAGTTCCTGGTCGAACAATTTCTGTAACTCGGTATGGTCCATGCCAGTTTGCCTCCAGTTTGTTATGCTTTTGAATCACTTTCTTTAGCACATAGTCTCCTTCCTTCTGGTCGCACTTCTTTACCCTCTTATTGTAGAACAAAGCCGTTCGTTGTTGGTAAGCAACATTCTTGATGGCCGCTTCTTCTCTAACTTCCTCGAGCATATCCAAATCCAATCTTCTCATTAAGTCGCTGACAGGAGAGTTAAAATTTAGTACCCTGTGCATTGGGAGACCTAACTCGGCAGGTATAATAGCTTCACTTCCAAACGCCAGCATATATGAGGATTCTCCAGTTGCTGCTCGGGGACTAGTACGATAAGCCCACAGTACTGACTGTAACTCGTTGATCCAATTTGCTTTTGCATCACTTAGTCTTTTCTTCAAGCCATTTAACAGTGTCCTGTTCGTCACTTCAGTCTGTCCATTGCTTTGGGGATGACCTGGTGCTGAGTGGAGCTTCAAAATATTGGACTGATGGCAGTAGGAAGCGAATTCCTCATTATCAAATTGCGTTCCATGGTCGGTGATGAATGCATGGGGAAGTCCATATCTAAAAATGATATTTTTTCAGACAAATTGATATACTTTATCGTATGTCATGTCGACAAGAGGCTCGTCTTTTACCCACTTAGTAAAATAATCCACTGCTATGACGAGATATTTGAACCTTCCTCTGGTCATTGGCAGTGGCCCGACCAAATCTATTCCCCACATGGAAAATGGCCAAGGGGAAGTGATGGGTGTCAACAATGCTTGTGGAGTTCTTCTGATGGAGGAAAAACGCTGGCACTTGTCACATTTCTTGGCATAGTCTATACAATCAGCTCTTATTGTTGGCCAATAGTATCCCTGCATCATCACCCTTTGCAAAAGCGTCCGACCTGCTACATGGGCTCCACAGGACCCTTCATGGATATCTTCAATCAATTCTTTCACCTCGGAGGGATGTACACATCTTTGCAAACCTGCCATAATTCCTCGTCTATATAGAATACCGTTTGGTAATACATACCGAGCAGCTTTAAACTTTAATTTCTTGGCTGCGAGCTTGTCAAATGGTAATTCTCCCTCCTCAATATATTCCCTGATGGGATCCATCCAAGATGGTACTAAATCAAGGGTAATAAAATTCATCATCAGATCTTCATCTATGCTTCGACTAGCCAATACTTCAATTGGGATTGTTCTTCGTAGCTCGGTACGAGTAGCTGATGCTAATCAGGCTAGGGCGTATGCTCTCGCATTCTCCATTCTTAGTATTCTGACCAACTAAACAAAAACAAATTCTGACACCAACTCCATCACCTTTGCATGATACTTGATCATTAATTCTCCTTTGGCTGCATATGTTCCCAATATTTGGTTTACTATCAATTGAGAATCACTGAAGACAATAACCTGCTGTGCCTCCATAGTTTTTGCCAAATTAAGACCTGCAATCATGGCCTCATACTCAGCCTCATTATTGGAAGCTTTGAATTGGAAACGTAGGGCGTATTCCATGTCGATCTCGTTTGGGCTGTTCAAAACCATCCCTGCTCCACAGCCTGTAGTGCAAGATGAGCCATCTATATATAGCCTCCATATAGGTAACTCGTCTTCTAATTTCTGATCTGACAGAGTTCCTCGGTGGAATATTTGTTGCCTCCTTTCACCCTCCCCTGATTTTTCTTACTCTTCATTGATAATCTTTTCGTGCCCTTTTACCAACCTAAGTTGGTCTGGGTTCGAATTTGATGATCCTGTAACATCCACTTGCCCTTTTACCAACCTAAGTTGATCTGAGCTAGTGTTTGCTGATCCTGTAACATCCACATGTTGATCGGTGAGAAACTTTTGCTCCTCGGGGGTATCAGGATAGGTGAACTCTACTATAAAATCTGCTACTGCTTGCCCTTTAAGCGATGATCTGGGTTCATAAATTATATCATATTCTCCAAGCTCTATTGCCCAGTACATCAACCTCCCTGATTTTTCTGGTTTATGAAGGGCTTGTCTCAATGGCATGTCAGTATATACCACTATAGTATGGGCCTGGAAGTATGGCCTCATTCTTCTACTCGCCTCAATCAGCGCTAGTGCCAATTTTTCCAGTTTTGGATATCTGATCTCTGCTCCTCGGAAGGCCTTACTCATATAATAAATTGGTTTTTGTACTCCATTCTCCACTCTGATCAATGCCGAGCTAACTGCATTCTCCGATACTGCCAGATACAAGTACAATTTTTCTCCCATCACCGGCCTGGACAACAGTGGAGGTGCTCCCAAATATTTCTTCAAGTCTTGAAAAGCCTTCTCATATTCATCATTCCACTCAAAAGTCTTTCGGAGTGTTTTGAAGAATGGGAGACATCTATTAGTTGCTCGCGATACAAATCTGTTGAGTGCTGCTACTCGTCCTGTGAGACTCTGTACTTCTTTCTCCGTCGTTGGAGATCGCAGCCCTAATAGGGCTTTGATCTTTCCAGGATTTGTTTCAATGCCTCGTTGATTGACGATGTACCCTAGAAACATTCCTTCTCGTACTCCAAATATGCACTTCGTCGGGTTCAACTTCATTTGATATTTATCCAGTTGATCAAAGGTCCGGCCTAAGTCAACTAGATGGTCAGCAGCTTTCTTGCTCTTTGTCAGCATATCGTCAACATAGACTTCAACATTGCAACTGATTTGTTCAGCAAAGACCTTGTTCATGAGCCGTTGATATGTCACACCTACATTTTTCAAACCAAAAGGCATAACATTATAACAATAAGTTCCCCTAGGGGTAATGAAAGAAGTACTCTCCCTGTCTTCAGGTTTCATTTTAATCTGGTTGTAATCAGAATAAGAATCCATGAAGCTCAGCAGCTCGTGTCCCGAGGTAGCATCTACCAGTTGATCAATTCGGGGCAATGGAAAGTGATCCTTTGGTCATGCTCTGTTGAGGTTGGTGAAATCTATACACATCCTCCATTTGTTGTTTTTCTTCTTTACCATTACCACATTGGCTAACCAGTCCGGATATTTAACATCTTCGATAAAGAAAGCTTTCTGGAGCTTCTCGACCTCCTCTTGTATAGCCTGATTCTTCTCAGGACTAAATACTCTTCTTCTTTGCTTCACTGGTTTGATCTCCTTATTCACGTTGAGTTCGTGACATAGGAAATTCGGGTCTATTCTAGGCATATCCTCATGACTCCATGCAAAAGTTTTCTTTATGCTTCTTAGGAAAGTTATCAGTTCCTGTTTTAGTGAGGCATCCAATGATGAACCTATTTGAGTTGTTCGTTCAGGATGCCCGTCTTCCAGAACGATGTTTTCTATAGCTTCCACCACCTGACCTTTCACGAGTTGCGATTCATCTCTAGGATCCAATGTTTCAATTTCTGTACCTTCATCCACTTGATAGGTAGTAGTCTTTTTCCTTAATTCCTCCAGCTCCTCTTGCTCGGCGGATGAATAATATCATTCCCGAGCTACTTTTTGATCACCTTTTACAACTCCTACTCCAAAATTTGTTGGGAACTTTAGGCATTGATGTACTGTAGATGGTACTGCTTCGAACTTCTTCAATCCGACCCTTCCCATGATGATGTTGTAGGCTGACTGAACATTCTTATCCATCACGAAAAAGCGTATTCTTTCTGTTCGACAAGCAGGCCATGTACCAATGAATATATCCAACTTGATCGTCCTAAGTGGAAAAACTTTCTCGCCAGCAAAACCGAGGAGGGGTCTATGATAAGGTTCCAGCTGAGATAACTTTAGGTTTAAACTGTCAAAGCACGAGTAGAACATGATATCTACCGAGCTACCATTATCTACTAGAACTCTTGAAATCATCACTTCTTTTATCCTCATTTTGATTACTAACGGGTCATCGTGAGGATATAGGACACCTGCGAGGTCGTTCTTTGAGAAACCAATGACTAATTTCTCTTTGTTTATCTTTCTCGGGCGATCCTCCTCAGCTAAATTTATTCGCTGAATATATGAGCAAGCTTGAGCCTCACATAGGTAAGCTTTTCTCTCTACAGTAAGATCTCATCCTCCTGCATCTCCACCTGTAATAACATTACAATTAAATGATCCAAAACGTATTGAAAATACCTCACGTTCTGGCTGCCTTGGTCTTTTGGGAAGATCGGGATCATCTTCTGGATCATCTTCATGGTCTCTTTTTTTGTTCTCCTCTGCTCGACGAGGAGATCTAGACCTCTCTCTTGCTCGGTCATCATTTCTTCTTTCATTTCTACGATCAACATACTTTGTCAATTTTCCTCGCCTGATGAGTGTTTCAATCTCATTCTGAAGAGCTATGCAATTTTTGGTCATATGGACATGATCTTTGTGAAACTCGCAATATTTTTCCTTATTTCTCCTGTCAGGGTCTGCCTTCATTTTCTTTGGCCAGTTTAACTCCTCGTTATTCTTAATTTCTTTCAGGACGTGGTTGATACCCATCTTCAAAGGAGTATAATTATCAAATTTTTTCAACACTTCCCACGTCGACTTATTTTTGGATTGTTTGTCACCACCATTATTCTTATGCTCTTTATTTTTGGCTTTATCAACCTCAATCCATATTCTTCTTTGCATCCATAGCTTCTTTGGCATTCATAATTTTAGCCGCTTTTGCCATCAATTCTGACATGGTTGTGGGTGGATCTTTAGCCAAAGTGTAATACAACTTGCTGGGCAACATCCCACTCATCAAGGCTGTGATCGCTGTCTTTTCTTCATAATCTATGTCTTCGAGTTTCTCGTTATTAAAACGAGTTATGTAATCTCTGGTGCTTTCACCAGCCTTTTGTCTAACACTTAACAAATGCGCTACTCGTTTTACTGGCTTTGCCCCAAAACAGAAATTCCCAATGAATAACTCGGCCAGTTGAAAGAAAGTTGAGATCTTACCCCGAGGAAGATTATTGTACCATATCTGAGCAGATCCAGTAAGAGTTCCTGAGAATGCTCTGTATCTCATCTCATCTGGGACAGCATAGATGTCGGCTGCAGCTTGATATTGCTCTATATGAAGAACAAGATCGGTCTTTCCATCATATTTGGGGGTCACAACAGGTTCTTTGAACTTTGACGGTGTGGGAAAATCCACAACGGCCTGGACAAAGGGTGTTCCTTGAACAAAAGTTCGTTGTAAAGGGTTCTTGGCCTTAGCCATTTCTCCCAATCTATCCTCCAGTCTCTGAATAGAACCTTTCCACGCATCATTTCCTTCCTCAGGCCTATTGGTCCGAGCAACTGATCGTGTTGATGTAGCTTCCTGAGATCTATCTTGACGAGCAGTTGGTCGTGATTGGGCTGATCCTTCCCTTAAATCTGTTGGTCTTCTAAAACTCTTCGATGCAGCCATAGGAGGACTTTTGTTCCTCCAAGGGCCCAATCGATCAAAAGGAGACACCCTACTTAATCTTTCCAGTGCACTAGTCCTTTTCGGGGAGAGAGTGACTTTTTGTTCAGTATCTATGGCTCGCACCGACGAAGTTCTTCCTGGTTGATAGGAAAAATCATCAGATTCATCAGCACGATAAGATTTAGTACGCCTAGTACGCGAAGAAAGTAAATGGGTATGTCTTTGAACACTTAGTTGTCCTGAATGGGATGGTGCACCGCCATGAAGGGTTTGTATGAGTTGCCGCATAGTTTTTTGCATGTCTGTCTGGCCTTGGGCCAAATTTATCATTATTCCAGCTAGATCTGAAACATTCGGCGGAGTAGATGGATTTGGGGGATTTCCAGCGTTTCGATTACTGGATTCAGGATTATCAGCCATTTCTGATGGATTGTTTTTGATGAAAAATGAAATTACCAGTCGTTTCCCACAGACGGCGCCAATCTGTTGATGTAAAAAACTATATCGTATCTAATTATTTAATCACAGATAAAATTAAATGAGACAAGGAAATTTTAAAGTGGTTCAGCCTTATAAGAATGGCCTACGTCCACTGTTTCTGTTATTTCTGACTTGTTTGGGAATTCTCGATTACAAGTTTTAATCAAGAAATTCCGGTCCCCTTACAACAAGGATGATACAATGTATTTATAGCCCTTAGGCTGTACATGTGAAAGGGTGAATACATAGTCGTCCCTTAGGCGTATACATTTGTATGTATTTAATGCGTATTTAATCCTCTTAATTGTTTGATAATAAATACTCTGAACGAGGTGCAACTCGGACCGCCAAAGATGCTCGGACTGCCTAAGTAACTCGCTATTCAGGAGTTGCTCGGAGTAATAATCTTCCTCGTAGAGCCCTTCTTAGTCGGAGAGTCTGAGTTGGTCGGGGAAGTAGAGTTCCTCGTTGCTAAAGTTATTGCATAAATGTCTGTAGGTTCCATATAAACTGACACGTGTCTTCTTGTGATTGATTCACATCACCAGGTTAAATTTGGTATCAACAGTGAATAAATAAATAAAAATACCATCAAATCCTCACTACAAACCGGGAATAAAATTGGAAGTCGTCCTTTGGGCAAAACACTATAGCATTATAAGAAATTGCAGAAAATGTGCATCAATATATGGAAAATAGAAAATATATGAGTTTTGTTGTTTCCACTTGAAAAATTTGACGATAAACGGAACATGTGTGTTGATACCAAAATTAATATGCTGATATGGACGAATAATATGAAGACACGTGTCAATCTACTTGGCACAATAATAACGAGGAAGTTTCATTTCCCCGACCAACTCATGTTCTCTCCGAGCAACGAGGATACACCGAGGAACTTCAGCACTCCGAGGTACACTAGCGCTCCGAGGAACTCCTGATCAACGAGCAACTAAGGAGGTCCGAACTGCATCTCGGCCGTAGCATTAACTGCCAGATAATCAACAGTTCAATTATTCATTGAATGTTTATCATCTTGACGCACACGCTGCATTAAATGTATTACCATTTCATATGTATATCATTTAATGTATCAACCCTTTCATGTACAGCCTAAGGGCTATAAATACCTTGTATCACCCTCATTCAAAGGGACCGGAATTTCTTGAGAGAACATATACTCGAGAATTCCCAAACATTCAGCAATAACATAACAGTGGACGTTAGCCATTCTTATAAGGCTGAACCACTTTAAAAATCTTTGTCTCATTTTATTTATCTGTGATTGAATAATTAGAGCTATCTAATTTTTTACATCAACAGATTGGCGCCGTCTGTGGGAACGATTGTTATTATCGTTTTTCACCAAAAATCGTCCATCATCAATTGCGGATAATCCAGAATCTAGCAATCGAAACGCTGGAAATACTGGAAATCCTCAGAATCCCTCTGCACCTCCAGATCTAGCCGGGATTATGACGAATCTGGCTCAAGGATAAACCTCCATGCAAGAAACAATGAGGCAACTCATACAAACCCTTCATAGTGGTGCACCTGCACGTTCAGGACAGCAAAGTGGTCAGAGGCAAACTTATTTACTTTCTTCATGATCCAGGTGTACTGAGTCACGTCGTAATGAGGAGTCTGATGATTTCTCTTATCAACCTCGGCGAACTTCGTCAATAAGGGCTACAGATACTGATCAACATATCACTCTCTTTCCAGAAAGACCCAGTGCTTTAGAAAGACTGAGTAGGGTGTCTCCTTTCAGTCGATTAGGCCCTAGGAGGAATAGGAGCCCACCTAAGACCATGTCGAGGAGTTTTCGACAACCATCATATCTAAGAGAAGGATCAGCACAATCACGACCGGCTGCTCGTCAAGATAGATCTCAAGAAGCTACCTCAGAACGATCAATTGCTCGAACCAATAGGCCCGAGGAAGGAAATGAAGCGTGGAAAGGATCTCTCCAACGGTTGGAGGATAAATTGGGAGAAATGGCCAAAGCAAAGAACCCCCTACAACGAACTTTTGTTCGAGGAACACCTTTTGTACAAGCCATTGTGAATTTTCCTACACCGTCAAAGTTCAAAGCACCTGTAGTGACCCCCAAATATGATGGAAAGACAGATCCTCTTCTTCACATAGAGAAATATCAAGCTGCTGCCGACATCTATGTCGTTCCCGACGAGATGAGATGCAGAGCGTTCTCAGGAACTCTTACTGGAGCTGCCCAGATATGGTACAACAATCTTCCTAGGGGTAAGATTTCAACTTTCTTTCAGTTGGCCGAATTGTTTATTGGTAATTTCTGTTTTGAAGCAAAGCCAGTAAAACGAGTAGCACACTTGTTAAGTGTTAGACAAAAATCTGGTGAGAGTACTAGAGATTACATAACTCGTTTCAATAACGAGAAGCTGGAAGTCATAGATTACGAAGAAAAGACAGCAATCACCGCCTTGATGAGTGGGTTGTTGCCTAATAAATTGTATTACACCTTGGCGAAAGATCCACCTAAAACTATGTCAGAGTTGATGGCAAAAGCGGCCAAAATCATGAACGCCGAGGAAGCTATGGCTGCAAAGAAGAATATGGATAAAGACACCAAGGTAGACGTCGACAAGTCTAAAAATAAAGAGCATAAGGGCAATGGCGGTGACAAACGCTCCAGAAATAATAAATCATCATGGGAAGTCTTGAAGAAATATGACAATTATACTCCTTTGAAAATGGGTATTCATCATGTCTTGGAAGAAATCAAGAACAACGAGGAGGTAAAATGGCCAAAGAAACTGAGGTCAGACCCTGATTCGAGGAGTAAAGATAAATATTGCGAGTTTCATAAAGATCATGGTCACATGACCAAAAATTGCATAGCTCTTCAGAACGAGATTGAAACACTCATCCGAAGAGGAAAGCTATCAAAATATGTTGATCGGGGAGGTGAAAGAAAAAATAACGACCGGACTAGAGAGAGGTCTAGATCTCCTCGTCGAGCATAAGAGAAAAAGAAGAGGAACCATGAAAATGATCCGGATGATGACCCCGACCTTCCCAAGAAACCAAGACAGCCAGAACTAGAGGTATTTTCTATACGTTTTGGGTCATTTGATTGTAATGTCATGACAGAAGGAGATGCAGGAGGAGGAGACCTTATTCCAGAAAGAAAGGCTTACCTTGGAGAGGCTCAAGCTTGTTCATATATTCAGCGAATAAATCTGGCCGAGGACGATCGTCCGAGGAAATTAAACAAAGAGACGCTAGTCATTGGCTTTTCAAAAAATGACCTAGCAGGTGTTCTTTATCCTCACGACGATCCTCTGGTGATTAAAATGAGGATGAAGGAAGTAGTGATTTCAAGGGTGTTGGTAGACAATGGAAGTTCGGCAGACATCATATACTATTCATGCTTTGACAGTTTAAATCTGAAATTATCTCAATTGGAACCGTATCACAGACCCCTCCTGGGTTTTGCTGGCGAGAAAGTTTTTCCACTTGGGACGATCAAGTTGGACATATTCATTGGAACTTGGCCTGCTTGTCGAACAGAGAGAATACGCTTCTTTGTGATGGATAAGAATGTGCAGTCAGCTTACAACATCATCATGGGAAGAGTTGGTTTGAAGAAGTTCGAAGCAGTTCCATCTACAGTGCATCAGTGCTTAAAATTCCCAACAAATTTTGGAGTAGGAGTTGTGAAAGGTGATCAGAAAGTAGCTCGGGAATGCTATTATTCGTCTGCCGAGCAAGAGGAACTTGAAGATTCAAGAAAAAAGACTACTACCTACCAAGTGGATGAAGGTACAGAAATTGAAACACTGGATCCTCGAGATGAATCCCAACTTGTAAAAGGACAAGTGGTGGAATCTACAGAAAATATTATTCTGGATGACGAGCACCCTGAACGAGTAACCCAAATAGGTTCTACGTTGGATGTTTCAATAAAACAGGAGTTGATAACTTTCTTGAGAAACAGGAAGAAAACTTTTGCGTGGAGTCATGAAGACATGCCAGGAATAGATCCAAACTTCTTATGTCATGAGCTCAATGTGAATAAGGAGATCAAGCCTGTAAAGCAGAGAAGAAGGGTATTTAGCCCCGAGAAGAATCATGCTATACAAGAGGAGGTCGAGAAGCTCCAGAAAGCCCAATTCATTGAAGACGTGAAGTATCCAGACTGGTTGGCAAATGTGGTGATGGTAAAAAAGAAAAACAATAAATGGAGAATGTGTGTTGATTTCACCGATCTTAACAAGGCGTGCCCAAAAGATCATTTTCCATTGCCTAGAATTGATCAACTAGTGGATGCTACCTCGGGACATGAGCTGCTCAGCTTCATGGATGCTTACTCTGGCTACAACCAGATCAAAATGAAACCTGAAGACAGGGAAAGTACTTCTTTTATTACACCTAGGGGAACTTATTGCTATAATGTTATGCCTTTTGGTTTGAAAAATGCAGGAGCGACATACCAGCGGCTGATGAACAAGGTTTTCACCGAACAAATCAGTTGCAACATGGAAGTCTATGTCGATGATATGCTGACAAAAAGCAAGAAAGCTGCAGATCATCTATTTGACTTAGCTCAGACATTTGATCAACTGGATAAATACCAGATGAAGCTCAACCCAACGAAGTGCACATTTGGAGTACGAGAAGGAATGTTTCTCGGGTACATTGTCAACCAGCAAGGCATTGAAGCAAATCCAGATAAGATCAAAGCTCTTTTAGGGTTGCGATCTCTAACAACAAAGAAAGAAGTGCAGAGTCTTACAGGACGAGTTGCAGCGCTCAACAGATTTGTGTCCCGAGCAACTGATAAATGCCTCCCATTCTTCAAAACACTTCGAAAAACTTTTGAGTGGACTGATGAATGTGAGAAGGCCTTTCAAGACTTGAAAAAGTATTTGGGAGCACCTCCATTGTTGTCTAGGCCAATAATAGGAGAGAAGTTGTACTTGTATCTGGCAGTATCAGAGAATGTAGTCAGTTCAGCATTGATCAGATTGGAGAATGAAGTCTAGAAACCAATCTATTACACAAGTAAGGCTTTCCGAGGTGCGAAAATCAGGTACCCAAAGCTGGAGAAATTGGCATTGGCATTAATTGAAGCAAGTAGAAGAATGAGGCCATATTTCCAGGCCCATACCATCGTCGTTTATACCGACATGCCACTGAGGCAAGCCCTTCATAAGCCAGAAAAGTCAGGGAGATTGATGTACTGGGCCATAGAGCTCGGTGAATATGATATTGTGTATGAGCCCAGATCATCATTGAAAGGGCAAGCTGTAGCAGATTTTATAGCAGAATTTACATATCCTGATACCCCCGAGGAACAAAAATTGCTCGCTGACCAACCTGTGGATGTTACAGGATCAACAGACATAAATCCAGACCAACTCCGGTTGGTAAAAGGACTTATGGATGAAGAAAGATCATCAACTTCGAGTTCAGACCAGCTCCGGTTGGTAAAAGAGCGAGAAGAGATGATCGACGAGGAGCGAAAAGTGTCAGGGAAGGATGAAAAGAAGCAACAAATATTTCACCGAGGAACTCTGTCAGATAAGAAATTTGAAGACGGGTTGCCCATATGGAGATTATATGTAGATGGCTCATCTTGCACAGCAGGTTGCGGGGCAGGAATTGTTTTGAACACCCCAGACGAGATTGACATGGAATATGCTTTGCGATTCCAATTGAAAGCCTCCAATAATGAGGCTGAGTATGAAGCCATGATAGCAGGTCTTAATTTATCAAAGATCATGGAAGCGCGACAAGTGATGGTATTCAGTGATTCTCAATTGATTGTGAATCAGATGATGGGAACGTATGCAGTTAAAGGAGAATTAATGGTCAAGTATCATGCCAAGGTAATGGAGTTATTGGCAGAATTTGATGCGATTCAGTTGATCAGAATACCCAGAATAGAAAATGCACAAGCAGACGCACTGGCCCGACTAGCATCAGCTACTCGTACCGAGCTGCGAAGAACGATACCAATTGAAGTACTGGAAAATCGGAGCATAGATGAAAACTTGACGATGAATATTATTACCCTCGATTTAGGACCATCTTGGATGGATCCCATCAGGGCATATGTGGAAGAAGGCGAATTACTGGAAGATAAGCTCGCTGCCAAGAAATTGAAATATAAAGCTGCTCGGTATGTACTAACTAATGGTGTTTTGTATAGACGAGGAATTATGGCAGGTTTGCAGAGATGTGTACACCCCTCCGAAGTGAAAGAATTGATTGAAGAGATCCATGAAGGGTCTTGTGGAGCTCATGTAGCAGGTCGAACACTTTTGCAAAGGGTAATGACTCAAGGATACTACTGGCCGACGATGAGGGCTTATTGTATAGCCTATGCTAAGAAATGTGACAAGTGCCAACGTTTTTCCTCCATCCGACGAACTCCACAAGCATTGCTGACACCAATAACTTCCCCTTGGCCATTTGCCATGTGGGGAATTGATTTGGTTGGACCACTGCCGACCACCCGAGGAAGATTTAAGTACCTCGTCGTTGCAGTGGACTATTTTACTAAGTGGGTAGAAGCTGAGCCGCTTATTGATATGATATACGAGAAGGTATACCAGTTCGTTTGGAAGAACACCATCTGTCGATATGGTCTCCCTCATGCCTTCATCACAGATCATGGAACACAATTCGATAACGAGGAGTTTGCTGCCTATTGTCAACAATCAAACATCCTGAAGACCCATTCAGCACCAGGACGTCCTCAAAGCAATGGGCAGACTGAGGTGACAAACAGAACACTACTAAATGGTTTGAAGAAGAGGCTAAGTGAAGCTAAAGCTAAATGGAATAATGAGCTACAATCAGTATTGTGGGCTTACCGAACAACTCCCCGAGCAGCGACTGGAGAATCACCATACATGCTGGCATTTGGAAGTGAGGCTGTAATACCTGCCGAGTTGGGTCTCCCAACACACAGAGTGCTAAATTTCAATTCTCCAGTTAGTGACTTGATGAGAAGATTAGATTTGGACATGCTCGAGGAGGTTATAGAAGAGGCAGCCATTACGAATGCTGCTTACCAACAACGCACAGCTCTGTTCTACAACAAAAGGGTGAAGAAATGCGACTTAAAAGAAGGGGATTATGTGCTAAAGAAGGTCATTCAGAAGCACAATAATCTTGAAGCCAACTGGCATGGACCTTACCGAGTTACAGAAGTTGTCCGACCAGGAACTTACCGAATAGCAACTCTAGAAGGAGAGGAATTCAAAAATGCTTGGAATGCTGAACACCTTCGCAAGTATTATCAATGATGTAAAATGTACAACAGTTCCATCAATATGAATAAAACGATGATGTTTTCACCATTTTTCTCTCCTTTGTTTGAAAGTTTTTCGGGGAATACTAGTGTTGTACACTACGCTGCTCGACAGCAAAAAGAAGACGATAGTTCAGACCCACGACCAACTCCTGTTGGTAAAAGGGCGAGAACAAATGATATACTCCTTTGGTTAGGAGGCGTACACTTGCGTGATCAACTTCGGTTGGTAAAAGAGCTTGTGGACAAGATAGTTCGAAAGAACCTGATATACTCCTTTGGTTAGGAGGCGTACACTTGCATGATCAACTTCGGTTGGTAAAAGAGCTTGTGGACAAGATAGTTCGAAAGAACCTGATAGTTCGAGCGTGATCAACTTCGGTTGGTAAAATAGCGAGAACAAATTATACTCCTTTGGTTAGGAGGCGTACCCTTGCATGATCAACTTCGGTTGGTAAAAGAGCTTGTGGACAAGATAGTTCGAAAGAACCCGATAGTTCAAACTCATGACCTACTCTGATTGGTAAGAGGGCAAGAACAACATTCTTAAAAATGCCAATTTTGGCTGGTTAAGAAACAAAATATGCCAATTTATGTTGGTCGGAAAGTAAAATCATTCCAGAAAATACAAGAATTCCAAACTGAACCAAGTATAGTTGGTCGGTGATCAAAACTGTAATTGGTCGACGAGATAAATTATCAACCTTGGTTGGTCGGACACATTTTATGAAAAAAAATTTACCAAGTATGGCTGATTGGAGATAAAAACCCATCAACTGTAGTTGGTCGACAAACACAATTTAACAACCTTGGTTGGTTGGAAGCATTTTAAACATTTTATACTCATTACTTTATTATTAAGTGATTGAGCAACCTTGATACTTGTAATTGTGATTACTAAGTTGGTTGATGAACAACACCATATTGTTATCTTTTTAACAGATACATATGCACAAATGTAAAAATGTTTGATAAACACAAAACAATAGCAATACAGATTTGCAAACAGAAAATGAAAGTCTTTCATTAAAATCAAAATAAATTACAAGCTACATATATGTTCTAACTGTTACATTGAAAAACCTATTCTATTGGTTTCTTTCCTTTAGCTTTTGAAACAGGCTCCTCGCCAGCAGGAGGATCCTCCAGGCAAAGAGGAGAATTAATGAAATTAATATCTCTGAGCATTCTGACGTTCATCACAGAAGGTGTATCCAAGAGATGCTCAGGACGAGATAATTCAATCTGAGAATGAAGACTATAGTCGCCAAGGTATTTTGAAATTAAGCTCCGAGGAATGGCATGAGCTGGGATCCACTCCATGTCTAGTTTATAAGGCGGTACAGGCAAGTCTAGTAGCCCAGGAGCATGATAATCCCATAAGAAATGGCCCTGCTCTAGCTTTAACACACCCAGGGGCGTTCAACCATCCTTGTTTATAACCTTCGTTATTGGGACTTTCAAGACGAGCATCCAAGTGACAAAGGGCTTCTTTGTAGCCTGCCATCCAAAACTCACGAGGTTGTTTGTGAAATTGGAAAGTTATTCTCTCTAGTTGCTCGTGAAGGTTCCTGGGAAAAACATCTTTATCATTCAAAGCAAACTTCGTCACAGTAAGTTGATCTTCCAAAGATAGGTTTTTCTTGGACATTTCAGATAAAGCCCGATCTTTGGCGTTCAATTGGTATGCTTGAGTTTCCAATGTTGACAGAGTACGA
The DNA here is from genome assembly GCA_949130495.1 of Sambucus nigra. Taxonomy (NCBI): domain Eukaryota; kingdom Viridiplantae; phylum Streptophyta; class Magnoliopsida; order Dipsacales; family Adoxaceae; genus Sambucus; species Sambucus nigra. Next base: position 49,961,812 of record OX422208.1, on the reverse strand, counting down.
GATTCTTCAACATTACGGCTGAGAACTCTTGATCGACTCCGAGCAGGTGGAGAATTTTGCTCCTCGACAACATTTTGAACAGCTCTTCCTCGCCCACGAGAACCTCTTCCTCGTCCCCGAGCAGTAGTAGAAACGCCAGATTTTCTTAACGTATCCAGTTCTTGCCTTAATTTGGCATTCTCAACCTCTAAGAATGAGAAACCTTCATCGGTAACCGGTACTAAAGTAGTGGAAGAGGAAGCTGTAGACTCATACTGTGCCAACTTTTTCTACAAATTATTGTTCTCTTGTTCCAGCAACTCAGCGATCTGTCTGCAGGCCTCAACTTCACCTTTTAGGGTTCTCTCCCTAACATCGTACCCAGCGATGATCTTTTTGTGACCTGTTTCAGAGGAAAGCTGTTGATACCTATTCTCATATTCCTTGTGCAACAAAGCAGTTGATTCATTGTGCTAACTCTGAAGATCTTCTAAGGAATAATGAAGCTCCTCAATCAAGTCATAGTAGGACACGTTGTTGGCCATACCTTGGTCAAGTAAATCCTTCAAGTACCAATAAGCCTCAATTGCTTGTTCTGAGGCATCATGGCCAAGGATGTTAGCAATTTCTGATACACTCAAATTTGTATGACCAGCTTTATAATATTCATGGCATTGTTGCATCAGCTTTGTATCATGTGCAGATATCAGTTCCATTCTAGCCACAAACTAATAATGAGAAGAAGACAACAGTCAACAAAAACAAATCATCAACAACAGAGATGAACAAAGATGTATTTTATTAGATCACAAAAAGATTACATTGTTTGATTACAAATAATGAAAGATAGAAAAGATACCGAACAACTTCACACCTTTTCCTTGTCTCCCAAGACTTTCTCGGGAGGCTGGGACGAGGAGATTGGTTGCTCGGTGGTAACAGCAGCTTGATCAGCAGGAGTTGAAATTTTCTCAGGAGGAGGAGGCATGGAAGAAATGTCCTCGTTGGCAGAAGGTAGAGATGCAGGGACTTGATCACCTATGGCCATGGAAGATTCATCAGAGATAGGCTCATCTTCTTCTTCTTCTACAATTGGTGGGGGAGGACCAGGGAGGTGTAGCTGGAATAGCCCAGAGTCGTCTTTGATCTTCAATTCCTGCAGGGCAGCTACCCAGCCATCTCGGAAGTATTTCAACTTCCCATATTGTACTTGGGATGTCATCGCAGCAATCCATTTGTCCCATCCTTTATCCCATCCAGCGCTGAAGGATTTTTTAACTGCGAGCTTTCTTTTCAGTTTCTCTGAGGAGAGCTTCTCAGATAGAAGATCCTCGGCAGTCTTTAACTTCACATCCAATTCTTATTTTTGGCGTTTTACATCTCGCAGGACGGACAACTCTTCCTCTGCCTTCTTCAGCTTATCTTCAAGCTCTCCAAAGTTCTTGAGCTTGTCGTCATATTTTTTATGCTCAATCTCTAAACTTTTCACCTTATTCTCCAAACTCTTGGAGATCTCAGCCAACTTCACCTTCTCAGCTTCAACTATTGACAATTTTTTCTCCCAGACAGCTTTGTCCTCACTATACTGCTGACGAGAATCCTTCAAGGATTGGGTCAAACCCAGCAGAGCATCCTCTACCCCCGACGAGGAGCTGGAAGCTTTAATTTCTTCATCTTTCTTCACGATGTTGTTAAAACAATTCACTAGCTAAACAAAGGAAAAAGTGATAGGTCAGTACAAAAATACAAGTATTCAAAGAAATAAAGGAAATTCAGAGTGTGAGAAATTTACTGAAGCAAGGTGACGGGTAGCTAGGGATGTCAGCATATCCCTAGAAATTTTTTCATCAATTCCTTGGACCTCGGGTATGATCCAAGTTTTTACCGAGCTCATGGCAGAGCTCGGAGGAATGATGGTTGGAACACCAACACCACCAGCTGGTAGAGAAGAGATGGTTTCAGTCAGATTGGCAGTTTCAGCCAAATTGACTGAGGACGATTTCCTCAATCTCCTCAAAGGAACTTCAGCAATTTCAACCAAGGAAGAGCTCTTGGTCGGAGAGATAGCAGTCATCTCCACAGGAGCAACCTTCTTGATCGGAGCCACTAGGGGCTTCTCGGTAGCTTTGGAAGGCGCAACATCCACCTTCTTAGTCCCCTCTGGGACATCAATTTTGCTTTTCTTGGCTTCAGCAGCAGAAGTAGTGTCATCAAATAGAGCAGGGGGTGCTCTTTTCTTGCCCATTCTTTGACTTAAAGGGATGTGAGAATCTGAAGAAGAATCCTCTGGAGTTGAGGCTGTCTCAACAGATCTAATCACAGGACGAGCAGTATAAGAAGTCGTATAGCTCCTATACTGCAGCAAATATGATGCAGACCTGATGTGCTCGTCTGTAACGTTCTTATGCAAACCCCAGATAAGTTTCAGTTGCTAAATATTAACCTCTGATTCTTTTGGAGTTTTTCTTTTACTATCAACTGCAAATAAATACATAATGAAATATCAGTCATACATTTTGTCAAATATGATAAAATCATAATTTCATAAGTAAAGGAAAATGAGAATAAACCTATCCCATTGCCATATGGGGGGCATTTAGGACCCTGGTATACTGCATCTCCAACCAAGGGGGCATATTGCCAATTTTTAATCACCACCCCATGTTCAAAATAATCTCTATTTGCATCAGGGAGGTTAACTACAAGAGCCCTATTTAAAAACCTAGTTTTTAAGTAATAAACATTATCTAAAATAGCCCATCTATAGCAATACATAATCTCAGGAATCCCTATACGAGTTCCATGAGTTAGATTTAATTTATACACCCCATTAATTATTCTCCATGAATTGGGGGCTATTTTTGCAGGAACAACGTCAAAGTACTGACAGAACTCTAAGCATAAGGGGTTTGGCGGAAAAGAAAATCCACATTCAGCAATGAATAGACTGGGGAACCAATGTCCCTCAGCCAATCGAAAATAATCTAAAGGCTCAGAAAGAACCTCCAGAGTTACCCAGGAAGGAATGGAAAAATCGGAACGAAATTTCTCAACAGACTCCACAATATAAACCATAGTGAATAAAAGAAATACAGAAGAAAAGAAGAGAATCTTACAGGAAAAAGGAAGAGCTGACAACTAGCGAAGGAAAAGATGAACGCACAAGGGAGAGAGAGAGAACAGAAAGCTTGAATGCAGAAAATTGGAAAAGGTAGAAGACGGTATGGTTACCTAAGAAGTTTAAATACTTTACCTTGGGAAGCTGCGAAGGAAATGATTACACAAAAGAAACTAATACGCCACCGGCAGCTAAAAGGACAAAAATGCACGAAGATCGAAGCACTCATAAAAATTCGAAAAAGGCGGATTCTGTGAATTTGAAATAAATTCAAATATGAAGAAAAGGCTCCTAAAACCCAGGAAAGTCATTTAATATCGCCATATACCGAGAAAGAATGTTCCATACTCCTCAAAGTTCGAAATATGAAACATTGGGGGCTTTTGTTGATACCAAAATTAATATACTGATATGGACGAATAATATGAAGACACGTGTCAATCTACTTGGCACAATAATAACGAGGAAGTTTCATTTCCCCGACCAACTCATGTTCTCTCTGAGCAACGAGGATACACCGAGGAACTTCAGCACTCCGAGGTACACTAGCGCTCCGAGGAACTCCTGATCAACGAGCAACTAAGGCGGTCCGAACTGCATCTCGGCCGTAGCATTAACTGCCAGATAATCAACAGTTCAATTATTCATTGAATGTTTATCATCTTGACGCACACGCTGCATTAAATGTATTACCATTTCATATTTATATCATTTAATGTATCAAGCCTTTCATGTACAGCCTAAGGGCTATAAATACCTTGTATCACCCTCATTCAAAGGGACCGGAATTTCTTGAGAGAACAAATACTCGAGAATTCCCAAACATTCAGCAATAACATAACAGTGGACGTAGGCCATTCTTATAAGGCTGAACCACTTTAAAAATCTTTGTCTCATTTTATTTATCTGTGATTGAATAATTAGAGCTATCTAATTTTTTACATCAACAATGTGTAAAGAGACAACTGAGAAATGTAAGATGAGAAGTTTCATGTTTTGATTTTGTGTTTATAACATTGTTTATTATTAGTAAAATAATGCATAGCATATACAAACGTATGGAAATGTTTAGATGCAAACCATATGATAAAATAATAAATGGCACTTATAATGATAATAACAACCAACCAAATACTGAGAATTTCTCTACTGAAAATTCCAACACAGAGAAACTAAAAATAATGACAAAAAAAACATTTGTGTTTTTAATACCTCGCAACTCCTCTATATTTTGACACTCCTCGAGGAAAAAACACTGCTTTTCTTGGAATTTGAAAGAAAAATATTACTTCAATCCTATATGTATACACTCCAGTACACCAAACACATATAATGATTTAAATTCATTCTTACATAGCTTTACCTCCTAATTGACCCAATGTATTCCTCCCTAGATTGACTCTCCATTTCTTTAGTTCCTCTTGGTACGTTATCAACTACATGTCAAGTAGTATTGGTTCCATTAATCTTCTTAGATGAAGAAATTATTAAAATGAAATTTAAATCGCAGTTAGAAATTACCGAAAAGTTAAGAATGGTCTCATGATCCCAGTACTTGAGCGCTGCCAAATCATAAGCATGGTTTGTTGCATCTTCATCATTGTAGGTACCTGAAGGACCAATTAAAAATAGGTTAATTAATATTGAATCACTAAAACTGTTTAATTTGATATTTAGTTCAAGTTATGATTAGCATATCGTTTATTTTCAATTCCTATCCAGAATCGGGAGTGTTTTACTTAACTTCGGTATTGTTCTTCTTTTCCAAAAGAAAGAGCATAAAGCCTATAATGAAAAAAATAGTAGCAAAGAACAGTATAATTAATTAGGGGTAAGCATGATAGCAGTTGTGAGCCAACCAAATACATTCTAACCAGTGAAGTATCTCAACATTGGGTGTCTCTCGACCACATCATCAAAGACTATAATTGGGACCATACCTCTGTAAGGTGTGATCCGAAAACACCCTCTGGCTACCACGACGAGTTGGATGAGCGTAACTTATGCAAGGATATTTGTTGTCTAGTTTTTCAAACCCCCTTTTCATAATCTTCACTTCCATTGATATTTTTAGCAATCAAATTAGTCTTCAGCAGCCAAGACCTATGTCCTGAGCATCCTTTTTACTTATGATAGGGAGTCCAAAATAAGATGGATGGTAGATTAATGGAAAGTTTGAGAAGATCAAAAGGTAAAGGAGATGTGTGTACCAGGGTTATTAATATTTGGAAGGGAGAGGGACATATACGGAGTAAATAAAAAATATTAATAGGTCTTCAAATATTTGGATGGAAGAAATGTAAAGAGAGAGAGGAGATTATTTAGTGCCACGTGGATAACTTCTTTGTTTAGGAGAACTGAAAGATCCTTATAAATCATTTTAAAATATTATATAGGTTTGACACAGAAGTCCAAGCCACCATATTGTACTGTATATTAGATATATAACTTATATGTTAAACTCCATTCCAACCAAAATAGAAGAAAAAAAGCATGTTTGCCAACATTTGTAATCATATTTTGAGAGGTATATTTTATCTCATATTTATTGTGTTCTTTTACATTTTTGGTTCAATCATTGGAAAACTAAAAGAATATTTTGTCCTTCTCTACTCATGGCTTAAAAGAAATTTTTTCAAAAGATGTGTCATTGAGTAAGATTTTCTTTTGAGATCATTTTTAGTGATATTTGGAATATATACATTTTTCCTACACCTCTTCAGCCTTTAGGATATCCTTCACATATCCTTAGTTTATTTTTTTCGTTGCTTATGGTTCTATTGCCTTGTAATAATGTTGTCTTTAACTATGTATAAGGTTACACTAGTAATATTTTATTTTTAGACTAATTAGTTATCTTATCATAGATTAATTTAACCGATACCTTGGTCGATCAAGCAGGGCTCGAGTGACCATAACTTACCAAGGGTATCTTATGTAATATTTTGATAGTTTTGGTCTGGAAGTTGAAAGGTAAGTCTTGTTGAGAAAATAAAACTCAACCATTTTAATAACTTGAGAAAAAATAGCATTAGTACGAGAGACCTAAGAAGACAATTACATAGGCATGCATAGAGTGACCATTTGTGTATTTTTTTAGGGAAGAGGGACAAAGCCCCCAACTATATAAATGAAAAATGGATGAAAAAGTGCCATACAGGTTAGGGGAGGACTATTTATATGGATTAGATCGAAATTCGATAAATACACTCTGAAAACTACGACCACAACACATGTTACAATTATGACTAGGCGAAACAAATTAATGCGCTCCAAATTTCAGTCTTGACTATTTAATCCTACATACACATGCGAGATTTTTCAATAATCAAGTTACAAGCATTAATTGAGCACCGAATTATCCATAAATTATGGTTAAGACATTTTTATCATCTCTAACCTAACCATGCAACTAGGTGAAAAATAATAAGATAAAGTCCATAAACACAACGCCGTGATATACGAGGAAAATCCAACAGGGAAAAACCTTGGATGTCCAGGCCTAGACAAAATCCACTACGAATATGGTTTTATAATGAAGACATAAAAGACTTATAAACTTGACACTACAAGTATAATTGATGTCATCTCCAACACCTCCATTTGTAGTACGTGTAGATCAAACACGTTGTACGACACCTCATGTGGATCGATATCCATCGAAAGACAATACGCCATCTCCAATCGGTGAGGAGGTCCACCACACATAATGGTTATGAGTGAAGGAAGTAGGAATTCCGGGTCTATGTTCTTCAAAAATGATCCAAGGTGATCATACAAAAGGTGGAGAGTGATTAAATAAACTTTTTTCGCATCTTGGAAAAGGTTGGAGTGAATTGTCATTAGTTAATCCAGAGCCTCTTTAGTTTTATAGGTGTAAGTAGTGGGAAAGTGGGGATAATGGAAAAATCTGTTGAAAATAATCACCATTTTTCATAATTACTGCGATCGTTCGAATGAACCGAGGTCTCATTTGAACGACATGTCAAAATGTCATTAGAACGAGGTTTCAAAAGAATTTTTTGTACATACCTCAAGAATATCATTGGTCATATCGCTCGAATGAGAGAAAGATTTCTAGACCAAGATTTTGAATGAGTCATATACTTTGGAAAATGAACTAAATCATAAAATTAATTTTGAAGAAGAAGAAAAAACTGTAAAAATTTCTCCAACAGATTATAAAACAACGAGTCATATACCTTTGGAAATATTGAGCATTTTGATTGAGGAAATGAATTTCTTTAATTCATCAAAATCCCAACTGTTCAGATTCTTCAATGTGGAACATGATATGACTCCTATGCAACCTAAATGTTTTATATAATTGAAATATCCATACTACAAATTGACACAATGTGGAAATTTGACCTTACAACAGGTGGCTTTTAAGAAAAAAGGATGTACAAAATAACCAACAAACTTTAGACACTTAAAACCTATATAATATTATTGCTATGAGTGGCATGGCTTATACACTTTAACTATATCTGACTCCAAAGTATGGGAGACCAATTTTCTCCGATTTTAATAGGCCTAGAATTTCCTTAGGGAATGAAGAAATGCTATCAGAGGTGGGAAACCATTTTAAAGAACACCAAAGTTGTAATAAGTTAACATTTTGGTTTCATTCATTAAGATTTTTAGAAAATTTAACATAGTGTTCCAGGACCAACTCTCTAATGTTTTAAACCGTAACTCTAATGGACCAGGGGAATTTGGAGTTATTATTTAAAATATTCACCAAAATTAAAGAATTAAATTCAATGGTCAAACCATAAGGGGGAAGTTCCTTACGTTTTTTAATAACAGAAATTATTTCTTAAGCATCATCTTAAACAACCCCTTTGCATTTAAAGACGATTCCACCTTAACAAAGACCTAGGTTTGTGTTTGGATAAGCCATCCACATTTTGTTTTAGCTCCAAACGAGGGGGATGGCCTTTCAGTAAGTTGACATGGGAATAAGAAATACCATCATTAATCAATCTAGAATTATCATTATTGTCATGGTTTGTGTGTAAGTAAATAAGGTAATTAATTTGGAGGATAACTCTAGGAAAGAAGCTATTAATGACTTCATATTTCACTTTATTCTTGGCATACCAAATGCCCCAACATATTATAGCTGGAATGATTTTTAAATATGAGCCTTGCATTATTTTTTTTCTTCAAGCTACCACTACATGATTAATCTGCTCATGACATCAGTGTTTTTGGTATGGACTAATTGGAAATAATTAAAAGGATTCCACACATGGATACCAAACTCACTATTACTAAAAAAGGTTTTTAGAGTTTCTTCCTTATTGTCCAAATAGTAAACATATTTGGAAGGACCTCTGAAACCCTTATTTTGAATAGAAAAATTAAGGGGAAAATAGTCTCTTAGCAACCTTCAAAGGAAAGTAGAGATCTTGATAGGGATGCACTTGTGCCAAATGAAATAATTGGTCCAAGATATTATGTGATGAGGCCTCACAATGTCCCACACAAACTTGGTAGAAAATTGGTCTGGCGTAATTGGGGCCTAAATTAAATTGGTCTTTGGACAAAGATCCTAACATTATTGTAGAGGCACAATGATTTACAATATTTCAGGGTAGATACCCAAACAACTTTGATAAATCCCAATTTCCATTACCATCAAGAAAGTCTTTAACTCTAGATAAAAGTGATAATGCACTTTGAAAAGGCCTCATCACCACACCAATTATCCCAGTCGAAATTCATAATACCGTCCGTAGTGATCTAAAGAGATTGAGATTAAACTTTATCTCCACATTCTACCCTTATTTTCTATGTTTTAAAGCCCATTGAGGAAGATATTTATCAAGAATGAGGTAACCTAAAATAGTTGATGATATAAAGATGATGTATTAGATTCAGCATCGATATGAGTATTGCAAGATGTAATATAATAGAGCAATTAAGAGGTAATTTCCTATAAGAGATGAAAGAAGAACACAAAGATTTAAGTGGCTCACTCATTGACCTACATCCACTATACAAGGTATGAAAATCTTTCACTCCAATGAGCTATAAACAACCATGGAAGACACAATTACAAGCTTTATATATTTAGAATTATTTTAGCAGAGTAATAATAATGGGTAGGACTTCGATCCCAATCAAGAAGACAAAGTGTGCTTTTATGGGATGGGGGTGCACAGTGTTACACCCATCATACATTCCATGCATAGATGATGTTGAGGTCCAATTAGAGAGTGACATGTGTCCATTCTGGTGATGAAGTAATCATGATGAAGATCCCCTCGTATGTTTGAGAAATTCTTATTAATGGTTTTATGGTGGAATGATCGAGATACCCCTGCCATGATTTCCATGCATGATCAAGCATATTTGTAGATGCTAGTGTCATTCGAAATGAAACAAGATATACCAATTCTATTGAGATTCTATTTGGTGCTTTTTTATATTCTTGTGGCTGAGATGGGATAGGATGGTTTTCTATTCCTGACATACCTATCCCTAACCCTTGAGGCTTATTCCTTGTATTATGAGTGTCATCTGGAGCCGACACCCTTTCATTAGTGTAAGTGAGAAGGTTGATCTCATCTATGGGACGATACTATAGTGCAGTTAGTTATTGGAGCATCATTTAACATATCCATACTAATGTATATATTTTATCCCATTCATTAGCCTTCTACATCAGTAGGAGGACGAGTTTTAATCATAGTCCCCATTAGCTTCAAGATGACTCTGCTTAATATCTCGCCTTATCTGATTAAAGGCCTGCAAGCCATGGATTTAGGAGGATTTTGAGCTCTATTACCTCACATTCATACTTCAGGGATATAATAGTTATATTAGTCCCGTTATGAGACGCTTGCCAACTTCTAGTGATCCCTTATATGTGTTAGAGGTAGTGTAATTCTAGGAGATAGGATGCGACATTCAAGTCGCGTCTGGCCCATGCTCTTAGCCCATCACATCTTTATATAACTTGGTGTTATCAATTAATTGTTACCCCTCTTTTAAAGTTTATGATCATCCAATGAAATACATCCCCCTATTTATGTTATTTTTCACAAAAACTACAAACCAGAGCGCAGTTTTTCCTCTCTCCCTAGGACTCCATCTCTTTTGCTCCCTTTGATCACCTTCTTCTAAAATTTCAATCATTGTTAGGTCATCTCCTTCGTCTAAGAACACTTTGAATCATGTCTTCTCTATTTTCCGTTATTGCTTGTTTCCATTTTTTATGTTTCATTTTTTTGGCGATTTATTTTTCTTTTGTACTTCATGTTGTGGTTGTGGTAGGGTGGATTTATGGTAGTACGAGGTTGTGTTAGGTTTTTAGTTGAGATTTGTTAAGAAACTAGGTCTTTTCGGTTAGGTTTGGTGAAGTTTAGCCTTTTCTTCTAAATTTTTGGGATTTGATTATCGCAATTTGGGTTTAATGTTATTGAGTGTTCTTCATTGTTCTTACGACAAAGAAGATCTACTAGTTTTTTTTATCTTTTCAACCCCTAAAATTCTCTTAGATAACTATCTGTTAATGTACTGGAGTCTTTACAAGACTTGGGTTGAGCTACGTCACCTTCATGATTGTGTCCTATAAGAGAGACAAGAGGTTAAGGCCTAATTTAGCCAATATAGGTCTCATAGAGAGAGAGAGAGAGAGAGAGAGAGAGAGAGAGAGAGAGAGAGTCCCTCTTACACCTTTGACTCAGACACCCGTAGTGATAATACTCTTTCCCTTGTGTCAGACCAACCTCAACCACTAAGACATTTCACTTGAAGTTTATTATCTAAGTGATATTGTCATTAGCAACAACGTTATCATGACTGAGTCTAGGAGTTAGACCTAGTCTGAGTCCGATTCCATGTCTAAGGGTTTTAGCCCTTCTGACAGTTCAAACCCTCCAGTTACCATTCTGAACCTCATCGCATTTCAGCAAGCCATGAGAGTAACTATTGGTCATATGGGCCTCACTCGGTCTATTAATTTTACTGATTCAAGTAACATAGACCATATAAGAACCTCGTCTTGTCAACATGGGGATCCTAAGCCACCAATCTATGAAATCTCCAATGATGAGAATGAAGATAACATTCAACCAAATGTGCTACCTAAGCCCTTAGCTATAGTGTCTAGGAATGCTCATCTAGTACGAGACGAGCATGGTAAAGTTCCCATTGATGATGATGAGTAAGAGGATTTTGAGATAGACACAAGTTTTGCCACAACTTGTAAGACTTATATCCAAGATACTGATCGCATTATCTAGAGACACTTGTACGAAATTCATCCACACATAAAAATGAGAATGCTGGATGAGGAAGAGATGGCCTAGAATTAGAGAAGTGATGATGAGATTGCAGTTGTGAGAATATGCTTAAGGTCCTCTTTCAGCTTGCATTCGGGTCAGTCATTAGAGACGTTCTTGATGCTATCGACTAGCCCCCACCCAATTAGTCCCTAAAGCTTGGAGGAGGATAATGGGGTCAGTAATAGTTTGGAGACTTTCATAGAAGGAAGATTTACCCCTAAACATTTTTTAAGCGTGTTACTCAATCATTACTAAAAAATTTAGTCCCTCTTATTATCATTTCATCGCACGCAAGACTGATCGAAAGCTCTTGAGCATAAACTAGACTTCCAATCATGACTGTAAGTCTCGGTATTTATTTATTTTGGGCTTATGGGATTTGAAAGATAATAAGTATTTGAAACACATGGAAGTTAAAGTGCTCCAAAGTGGAGTGGGGCTTGTCTCTCGACCAAGGTTGATCCTGGGTTGAGTATGAGCCACGGAGAAAGGGTTTACTAACAAAGAGGAAATTATGGTGTAATACTTTTTTGACGAGTTGATCAATCCTAATGTTCTCCAATTAGTGGGATGGGAATTCACCCATTAGAGTTTTAACATAAGATTTTATTTACATTAAAATGTTACTAATTTTTCTCATCATCTCATTCTTTAGCCGTTATCAGTACCTAATTTTTTTTTATTTTGAAGATCGTCCTCAGAATATACCTGAACATATATGGGAAATGGTAGATACAATCACCAAAAACCTACTCACCCAACTAAAGGGAAAGATTGTTGCCTAACCGACAAGCCCTACCAAGCATAAATCTAGTATTGTTGGCCAAAATTCGAGGTTTCAAAAAATAGGAAGGATGCCACTAAGCCTAGGGCTGTATCTTAATAACTGAAAAATATACTATTTTGAGAAGGCCTAAATCCACTAACATCCCTTTTTTTTATAATATGTTGGCGATCGCATGTCTTTCATAATTTTCCTTGAATATGAAGTCTCTTCTTGAGAGTCATTTAAAATCTCGTGAGCTCATCTCCTTAGTGTCTCCTCCATAGTATATTCATTTTTATATGCTTATAGTATCACCCGAGCTCTACATAAGCCTACTCAGGTAACAATTTTCTTTCATAGTTTATATGTATTATTGTTACATCACATACTAAAGTTTAGCTCTCATATATTCCTTTCTTTAATTTGTCATTGATCTTCATCACTTTCATTAGTGAGTGGAGGAGGACAAGCTGGAGATCAAGCTAGCCGAACATAGTCGAGAAGAATATGGATGATATGAAGAAAATGAGGGATGAGAAAAATATATCTCATGATGATAAGATGGCGAAGTTCAGAGTCCGCTATAAGAGTCACCTTATTGCATTGAATGACGACCACAAGGAAGTATTAAGGAAGAGGGTCGAGGAAGAGAATGAGATTTTGTCTCTATGTGATGCAGATATAAACGAGTTTAAGGGCTTTGAGTTTACTAGATATGCCATTCAATATCAGCAAATGGTTCTAAGGCATTGTTTAGGTGATTGTTCACTCAATTTCCTAATATCATCACCAAATATACTGATGTGGCTGATACCTTAAATCCATGAGTTTCATTAATATCGAGTCCATTGCCTCTTTAAATGAGATCTAGGGAAAGGGGGACTACCAATGTTGATACTAGGGAAATGGTACAACACATATTATCTAAAAGGAGACTCGTGTCAGTGACCAATATGCCACAAATGCTCAAGAAGAATTGACCATGCCTGAAGTTTCCAATGTTGGTGACCTCACAGCTAAGACTTGAATTCTTATATTTATGATTGTTGGGTTATCGCTTATGGTATATGATGTCCAACTCTATTTTATAAACAATAATCTCATCCCATTTTTTGAATCCTAACAATGTTACTATAATGAGCCCTTTCTTGGTATTCTTTTCTCCTATGATGATCGTTTATGATACCAAAAGATATCAACACTTAAATTTGTGATTGAAGCTCATGCTCAAGGTGATAAAATAACGGAGATATAAATAGATGCAAGTATAAAAGTAGCACAAGGGGGTGAGATAAGAGGAATACATAGTTATGTAAGTGGTTCAGTCGTAACCTACTCCATTGTGAAAAGTGTTTGGTGTGTCTTCACTTTGAAATAAGGCTCTAATGGCCTTAATTGTGCAACTCTCAAGATCTATCTTTCTACTATAAATTGGACAGAGTTTTACTGGGGTTTGTAATAATCCATCCCCCATAATAAGGAAGATAAAATGTATTCATAGACTTGGGGGCGCACCCAAACATGTAATAGGCATGCACAGGATGGAGTAACCAATCATCATCAGCCACATATCCCTGCCACACATATGTCATGATGATGAAATATTCCCTCACGTGCCTGTGAAGATTTCGTTGTGATGTCTTTGTCCATGTGGGATAGTGACCTGCCATCCATGTAGACACCCCATTCCAATACCCCCTAACCTTTTCAAGGTCCCTAGCACCTCCCTTCATCATTTCAAACCCAGGTCATACCCCGGGTACTGACCTAGAGGCCATCAGACGCTCCCAGGCTTCGTTTGACCAAAAGTCAAACTATTCAGCTCGACCGAGAGTGAATAAATATTCAAAGGGTACTGAAACCCTTTTCCAACGGTCCATCCCATGTGCGATTCCGACTTACCATGCGAACGAACGACCCGTTTTCCCCCAAAATGTGATCTAGAGGCCACCGAGTGCTCCTGGGCTCTGTTTGACATAAGTCAACTCTTCAACTCCATCAATACTGAATGAATCTTAGAAGGGCACTGAAACCCCTTTCCAATGGCCCACTCCGTGCGCGATTCTGACTTACAGTGCGGACGAACGATCCATTTTACTCTGAAAGGTCACCGAGCACTTCCAAGGCTCAGTTGACCAAGGTCAACTCCCCAAACCGAGTCAAAATCTTTAGAATATCGAACTACATCTCCTCACCTTTCCAACGGTCGACCCCGTGCGCGATTCTGACTTACCATGCAGACGAACGATTCGTTTGCGTTCGAAGTTTTCCCGTCCAAAGGACCAACGAGCGCTTCTGAGCCATATTTAACCCAAAATCAACTCCTGAACCCAAGAGAATTCCAAGGACTTTCGAAGGTATCTGTATTACCTTTCCAATGGTTTACCCCGTGCACAATTCGGATCAACGGTTTGCGCTCAGCGACCGATTTTTCGAAGGATCCTGAAAGAGACTGCCAAACGGTAGGTCCCAGACCCTGCCTATCGATAGTGTGCCTAAACGCATCTGCCGATTGGTAGGACCAGGGCTATGTCGATTGACAATGCCCTGGGCCTATAAAAAGGAGGGCTTGACCACGTTGCAAGGGGGAGCCCAGATCTTAAATACATCACTATCAGCGAATCAAGAAAACCTCTCTCGAAGTCAACATGATTTCCACATCCAAATCTCTTTCCAACCTGCACTTTTCATCATCCTTTTCATCAAACTTGGTGAATTAATTACACTTCATCATCATCCAAGTGCAAGGGCTGCTCTCAAACATCCAAGATTAAGCTCAAGATCTCCAAGAAGATCCAACTCTTTCAACTCTCTTCTTAAATTCTCATAAATTCGCATTAACTTGTTTTATTACTTAGCACTTTTATTCTCTCATCTCACATATCTTAATATATTTTTTTATCTAGTATTGTTGCACATCTCTTATTTTCATATAAATAAAAACTCAAAAAAAAATAAGAAAAAAAGTATTTGCTCATAAATTCCAAGCGGGAATTCTCACACTTTTCTCACAACTAAAACACTTTTTACACACACACATACAAGAGAAGTCCCCTATTGGATTTATGGGATAAATCCCACCCCTCATTTTGCATACGAACTACATGGACTTTGATGCCTCTATAGGCTATGTAGGCGTCTCGGGGTAAAACCCGAGACTCGAGTGCTTTCTCTACTCTTTTCCCATTTTTCTATATTCTTTAGACTTAATTCTCTCAAATTCTATGTATTTAAATATATATATATATATTTGTTCTCAATGGCATATTATTCTACATGCGTTATCATTCCCCTATAATGATCTACGCTAGGATAATTGCATAAACCCTATTTTTTAATATTACTTTTAGGAACATTCCTATGGATGACTCGCTTTATCTCTTCCATGATACAAGTTGATGATTCTTATCTCCACTATGTATACACATGAACACATATCACGGGGAAATAAAAGAAAATAACAAAAACCCATGAGAGACCGTAAGGGCGGAATGGGTGCCTAATACCTTCCTATTTTGTAACTTAGCCTCCGAACCCTTTTTGAATCATTTTGGTTTCATATGTATCAGTATGTCTTTGGATGATG
Source organism: Sambucus nigra (assembly GCA_949130495.1). Lineage (NCBI taxonomy): Eukaryota > Viridiplantae > Streptophyta > Magnoliopsida > Dipsacales > Adoxaceae > Sambucus > Sambucus nigra. The sequence continues at coordinate 49,946,063 of OX422208.1, read as the reverse complement.
TCCTTCGAGATGGCTTCGTTTTCTTTTATCTCTTTTGAGTAAAATAGACTGGTGACTCTATCTCTCTACATTTTTCACCTCATTCACCGATGCCGGCTGAAGCGCTCTCGAGAGGGACACGCGAGACCAAGAGGGATCCTCTCCCGCCGCGCCGCGAGGATATATATCCGGGGATGGCCATAGTGGAGACTCTGCTGGGGATATTTCATGAGGGCTGGACTTTATTTACATGGATGTTATGCTTGTTTATATTCCCCCCCCCCCCTTTTGCATGTTCCCCTTTTTCATGTATATCCCATACTTATGCTTCTATTCATACACTTGTAGAAAATTATCCATGTACACTTCACACCACGTGCACCTAGGATCACATATATCCTCATATTGCACACATCACCCATACTTGGTATACCATTCGTACTCATACTTTGCTCCCCGTTGGGCATGATCAAGAGAGACACTCTCATAATAAGATACTAATAAGAGGATCATGCATGATTCACACGATATCACCAAAGAGCATTGTTATTGACTAAATTTTGTCCAGTAATTGGAGGGTCACTTTGTAATGGACGCTGGTCCGACAGGGCACAGTTAGCGTAAGCGATATGACTCTCACCTTCCATTGGCCAAGTACCTTCGATGTATATCAAACGGTTCCCCTGCATCGTACTTCTTGACCGAAGTCATAACGGGAGGTATATCATAGGGAACTCATTCATGTACGCCGAGTATATATAATTCTCTCTCACGCGTACCATCCCCATGAGGTATATGGTGAGGAAATTCACGTACACTCAGATATATCAAATGGATTGTCCACACATACCGATTGCCCACAAGAGCAAGAAGTATATCATGGAAGTCACGCCAAAGGGGGAACCCTTTTCGATTCACCCAACCAACTACATACCCGCATAGAGGTGTCAAGCCTAGGACACACATATTAGATTTCCGGTTTCAACCCGAAACTCTGTCAAAATTCTGAGTCGGCCCGCCGTCCAAATTTTTGCCCATTTTTAAAACGAAACCCTACCCATGAGCCTGGTTATAAATCCAGCCATAGCTTTGCATATGTTACAAACCCAACTTTTCCAGGCTCGGGTCCCGTTCGGCATTTTATTTTTCATTTAGGATAATTTAATACAAGTGAGAACTTAATAATCATAATAATCATGCTGAGACCATCTCCCAAAAAAAATCCAAAAAAAACATTCCTCCTTTCTTTATCAAAAACATTTCTCCCTTATTTACTAAAAATCCAAAAACATTTCTCTTTTCTTTACCAAAAATCCAAATATATTTTGTCTTTCAATCTAAAAAAATGTCAAAAATATTCTCATTCCTTTTCTCAAAAATAAATCCCATTTTACACCTTCTTAGGTCGATCGCACGCCCTTGGCCTAGCTCCTTATTGGCTTTGGTCTTCAGTCAAATCACCCCGAAGTTCTGTTCATTCCCCTTTTACTTCCTCCGAGTCTGGTATCCATCTTCTTTCCATGGAGAACAAAGATCAAGCACCAGTCATGATTCCAGATCTGATGGCAGTTTTAGCTCAACTCGTGTCCAAGATTGACAACCTTCAGACTGAGATCCGAGAGATGCAACGAAACCAGGTTCATGTTCCTCAAGAGCCCGAGGCCTTATTCCCTCGCGCTATGGGTCAACCCGATCCTATCTGGGTTCCTGAAGAATATCAGCACGCTCTCGGCGTCCCTCTTGTTAATGGGCCACTACCTGCCCAACTTCCTATGCTGAACCTTGCCCAGCCCGTGCTAACTTGCATATGATCGTTGATCCAAAAGGGTAGGATTTGAACAAAGTCAAAGAAGATCTCAAGATGCTAACTAGGAAGTTCAACCAAGTCAGAATCTCCGAAAATTACATGGACTACACCCACATATCTCCTTATCCTAAGGCAAGGTTACCCGAGAAGTTCAAGATGCCAAATATCAATAAATTCAGAGGAAGTGGACCCCCGATCATCCATCTTCATAGTTATGACCATCCCATGACTCTCCTAGGGGCTTCTGAAGAGGTGATGGCCCAATTGTTTCAGTAAACTTTGAAGGATAGCGCCCGCCGATGGTTTTTGTCTTTCGAGGATTCCAGAATCCGTAGCTGGGAGGATGTGGCCCGAGAATTCATGTCACAGTACAAGTACAACGAAGAGATTGAGGTCACCCACCGTGATTTAGATTTTCTCAAATAAAACTCTAGGGAATTAATCAGTAACTTAATATCCCGATGGAGGGAAAAAGCAGCTACTATGACCAATCGGCCTTTCGAGGAAGAACAAGTCGGCATAGTGAAGAATAACTTCTTTCCCCTTGTCCAAGCAACCATGGGAGGATAATACTATCCTCGCTTTCGAGCTCTCAAAGAAGCAGGAGTAGAAATCGAGGAAGTTCTTGCTAAAATAGAAGTTGAACCAAAGAAGGTGTCGGGACAATTAAACCCCAGAAAATATGACAAACGTGCCAATGTTGCAGTCTCAACCATCAACAACATCTCTCAACCAACAACTTCATGGGCACCAAAAATTCGCCCTGTCCAAGTTCGAAAACAATACACCGATCTCCATGCTCCCCTCTCCAAAGTTTATCAAGCCATGTTAAGTCGAAACCTTATCAAACCCTTGGATCCTCGTCTATTTCCAAATCCACTCCCAAGAAACTTCAAGGCAGATGCCCATTGTGCCTTTCACCAAATCGCTGGCCATACCACTGACCAATGATTTCACCTCTAAGACATAATCCAAGGTCTAATTGACCGGGGTACCACTGCCTTACCATCCAATCCTAAGCCAAACACTACTCACAACCCACTCCCAAATCATGCCAATGCCATCTTCTTAGAAAAAAATCCAGAATTTGATCCCTCAACCCAAATCACACCCATATACTCTCCTAAACCTCTCCAAACTTGCCCATATTTCCTCTTACACCCTACTAGTCTCGTTGATCAGGCACTGTCGTTGTCCGTACCCATTCTGAAAAGGGAGGTATGGAATTATCAGAAGTGTTAAACCAACTCTTGGAGTTCGGGATGAAATTGACCTCACTGATGACCATTGATTGCTAGAGGTTCAGTACACTATTCTTGGAAGCAAGAAAATGGACCCGAGAATCAGGCCGTTGGGTAGTACCGACCAATTAAGTCAGCCTAAATGATGTCATCCAGATTATGGCAGAATTATTCAGACAAACCAATGATATTTGAAGTATGACCAAGTTACTTGATACTATGAAGCTACAAGGGAGCCTGGTCCCTTCACCCTCCACTACAAGAAAAAAACCTTTTTATGACATTTTTTAAGTGTCATAAAACACATTTTATGACGTTTTATTTTTTAATGAAAAACTTCATAAGTTTGGGTGTCATAATTTATACCCATAAAAAGTGTCATATTAGATAACGATTATATATGGATTTTTTTTCAAAAGTGTTATGTATGCTAAAAAAAGGTCATAATATATATATATATATATATATATATATATATATATATATATATATATATATATAAGATGTCATATTTGATTTAAAAAGCGTCATGATAAACAGCTTTTAAAATTTTAAAAAGGTCATATTAAAAATTTCATCACATTAGGGTTTAATAGAAGTGATCATAAATTAAACAGATAGTGAATAAAATAATAACCAATATTAATGTCATAGTTGATAAATAAATCTAAACACATCAAAATTTACAATAACACAAAAACAGTCTTGAATTTTTTTTTGTATTTGAAGTAAGTACACCTAAAATGCACAAAATCAAGCCATTTGTCCATATATAAAAAAAATAGTTGGACACGAACAAATATACCCACAATCTACATTAATTATCCACAAAAAATAATGACCTACTTCATGTATCATAGCTAGATCTATCCACTATGTACATCATTCAAAAAAATCTCCCAAAAAAATTACATCAAAAAATCACTCATAAATGCTTCAGTCTTCCTTTGGCTTTCGTGAAATTGTGTCGACACCTCAAAAGCTCCAAATCATATAATATAAGCCTGAATAAACTTCCATCATGGACTTGCTTCTTCAAAGCGTCCTACAATAAAGAAAATTATCAAGAGTGTTTTTAAATCATATTCTTTTAAATCCTCTTATGTAGTATATGTCCAAATTTATAAAGAATGTATAAAAAATTATGTTTAGTTAACGTTTGAAAAAAACTCACAATTTTTTCACCAAGTTCCTTGGTTACATTGTATTGATATTCTCTATTTCTCTATTGTCGAGCGATTATCCACATTAAATACCTATCATGCCCATCAAATGCATCTCCATGTATCTTTTTTTGTCCCAATTAAATAAAATATAAGAAATTAAGCACACCACACAAAATCCCCACAATAAATTGATTATGGTTGTATACTCTACAACTAATACAAAATTTCAATCACATGCCTCTAATCTAGGAATGATACGCTTTTCACATGCCTCTAATTAAATGCTCATGAAGAAGTTCAAAACAACATATATAAATCTCTAGTGCAACGCAACACAAAACACAACATATAAATTCTAGTTTTTCCAAAGTATTACGTTGTGCATAATGTAAGTCGAAAATATTTTTTATATAATAAAAATAATTATAAAAAAATTTAAAAAACTGGGCAGAGTTTCCTTTGTTTATAAGACTATCCGTTTGTTTAAGAAATAAATAAAACACTTCAACAATATTCAAAGAGACCCAATTTGTCAAACAAGAACTAAGAATGAAAACAAGAGTGAGATTGTCAAATTTTTATGAAAATCAAACTTACAAAGATAAGATTTTTTGAACAAGAAGGATGAGCCTTATGCCTCTGCCATGAATCCTCAGTTATTTCATATCAAGCTCGTTCCTACAATATATGAACAAAAACATAGCTGAAGTGCAAGAAAATTTGACAATGCTTGAAGCTTTTTTAGAGAAGATAGAGTTGAAGGTAAATTTCACTTAAGGGTAAATATAAACAACTTCCATATTAATAGCTTAACAATATATAAATTAAACTTTCTTATTAATTAATTAATCATATTACTATAGATTGTAGCATATTAGTGGCTCAAATAGACTCTTATCTTTATCACTATATCATTTAGTATGCCTTTTAAGTCTCTACCAAAATTTTAATGGACTATTATAAATATGTTTTCATTTCGTATTTTCTCAAAAAAGTCTAAAGAACTTCACGGGCTAAAATTTTATAACTACATTAGCCCTTTGATGAAGGTGATAAAGATAAACATAATCTGGTTTATATCGAACCGTAATGAACGACAGTAATGGAAGTGCGATGCAACTTTTGTGGGACAACCCTGACATAGAACCTCAATAGAGGTTGAAACTTTCTTTTCACTGATCTTTTCGTACTTTTTCTTCTTGTTTCCTGCTTTCAGTCCCTGCCAAGGGAGGCTTCATCTTAAAAAATACATGAGAACAAATCCAAGTGATTTAGAGCCTCACTACATAGATCAATGTACCATCAGTCATCTAAACATAAGAGGGACTCTCATTGGAAATAAAGGTGATGATCCTCACTTGATCAATCTCATTCCGCGATAAAAAAAAAAAGAAACTTACATTGCAATCAAAAGCAGTCCTCTATTCCTGCTCCATTTCTGTAGGATCATCAATATTATTTTCAGTGTTGGCATCTTTTGGCCTATCATTAATTTTAATTTCACCATATGTGACCATTTTGTCCTCGATATTTTCATTGGTGGCCACAACATCATTATCACTGATATGAAGCTCAATGGGAAGCTGCCCCGACTTTAAAGCCTTTTAAGTTATGCTACCTCCTCAAGAGTTTGAGAATTAATTATGGCTACCTTGATATCTGTAATTTGCTCTGGTGTAGTGCCAACTATTTTGGGAGCTTGCTCCTCTGGAGTACTAGGAACCTCACCAGGCACATATGTCTTCAAAAATTCTTTTTTAGCCTCCTCTTTTACTTTTTGTGAAGTGAACATATGAGCTGCCTAAATTATCTCGTTTTGTTTAAATTTCATGAAATCTAGTAATCACAATGATATCAATTTGTTGATGTCATAAGAGTGATTAATTTATTGGAACAAATTCAATTTCATGACTAATTTAGTGATAGTAAGTGATAGTTCCAATAGCATGCACGATTTCACTGTGCTTGCTATAATTAAATCATGTTTGTCCATATACTTAGCTCAAAATAGTTCCATTTGGCTTTTATGTTCGCCACTGTTTGAAAGGACCATTAAGAACTTTACTCTACAGGTTCGAAGGACAATCAAAATTTACTCAATAGGTTCGAAACCACATATCTTGCCATTGTAATTCTATTGAGTATTGTATTCTAAATATACCCATAATTTCATGTTCTTCACTATTAGGTTCATCTTAGTTTCTATTCTCCTCAATGTTGTAGAAGGCTTAGTTTTATAATTATAATTAGCTTCATATTGGTATCCTCCATTTTTGTATTCTATTCAATTTGTTTCATTTATGCGTTTGTCATCTGCATAATATTATGCAAATGACATAATATTACTTTGCTCTGTTGTTAAAAGGTCCATATAGAAGATTATGGGAGTGTTACAAAATATGCAGAGATTTTTGGGTAGAAAGTTAACAAGTCTAAGAGGAAAAATGTTACTTTATGATAAAGAAAAAGCTTCAAGGATGGATGGCTAGAAGTTTGTGTACAGGAGGAAAAAAGTTGTTAATTAAAAATGTTCTCTTTACTATTCCTATATATACTTGTTCTGATTTAAATCCTCTAAAAATTATAATAGTTATATAAGGACTGCTTACTAAGAGCCTTACACTTGCATCATATATAAACAACCTTAGTTAAATGAAAGAAAAGAACCCTGAGTGGTGTTGGGATACAAAATGTATTATTAAATAGGTTTCCCCAATTCAAGAAAGCAAATCTTACCTGGAGATTCAAATAATTTTTATAAACAAACTTAATAGATCATAGTCGTGGCAATAATGTGATTTATGTGTTGATAGAGAATGATTGATGAAATAGAAGGAAAAATATTGCAACTATAAAAAAAAGATTTATATATTAAGATTAGGCTACAATTAAGTCCTTCATCTTTCGTTGCAGCGGTGATCTTCTCAGTACCCGCCACTGGCTCATTGTAGGATTACTGGATGGTTTCAACACCAACACTTCAACATAGCAACTTTATCATCATTTTTTAGATCAGTTCATCATTTAAATTACTCATTACCCCACCTGAGCCCTACATACAAATCAACAATGTCTGTCTGTCAATTACAATTTTGATTGTTTGGAAAGGCAGAAACTGAGAAACCATAAGAGAAATTGTTGACTGTGGTTAATAGTTTCATTAGTTGAGAGAAGGAAGTGAATAAACGGAGTTTTATAAGAAGGCTTTGAGATTTCATTGACGATTCGATAACTCGACGATTCAAGAGAGCCATAACTTGGAAGATTAATCGAATTATAACTTATAATGACCCTCTAATTCTTATTATATTTAACTGAAAGAGAGAATTCAAAGGAAAGATTGGATTCCATGTGGCACAATATAATGAAACTGCATTAAAACTTTGTCTAGAGCGTTTTATAATATACTAGCATATAACTCGCGTGATGCGCGGGCCCTCGCATATCGAGTGTATTCATTAACCAATAATTATAAAATGACTTCCGCCAACTATTTTTTGTCTCTAATAATGTTTATATGAGTTTATCAAATGTCATATTTTGGCATTTTGATAATATAGTTTTATGACTCCTAAAAATTTGAGAATTACGATTTATAGGCTTTAATCCCACTTTTAATGTTTTAGAATGTGTGTAAACACCCCTCTTCATTTACTTAGAGAATTCACTTGGTTCATGTATATTCCTACAGAGACGAATAACTACAATACTTGTGAATACATCGAATGCCATTGTCAAGCCATTTCTGCAGTCACACCCGAATGTATGAAAGAACTACTGAACAATTATGAAAAGTATCTTGTTTGTTACAATTAATATACCGGCTATTACTCATAAAAACTATCCCTAATGAATATTATTTTCATAAAGTCATTTTAAGAAGAAGAGGTAAGATTTGGGCAGGAGGCAAAGGAGATAAATCTTCTAGGCCCTACATGAGTCTGCAGAGGGTGACATTCAAGAATGGAGGATGCTTACCAAATAAGACAGAGCACGTGCCTTATCCTGGCCTTTTACAACCTTTACCAATACCATGTCAATTCCAAACACATATATCTTTAAGGGTTCAGAAGATTTGAATTCATCCTGGTAGTTGAGGATCGTTTCACTAAGTATGCACATTTTTTACCTGGAAAACATCCTTGTACAAGAACTACTATAGCTCAAATGTTCTTTGATCAAAGATACAAGTTACATAGAGTTCCTAACTAAATCATTTTTTATAGAGAGAAAATGTTTACTATCCATTTTTGGAAAGAATTGTTTAATTCGATTGGAACTAAATTACATTGGAGCATGAACTTGTAACACCCCGTCTAATTAAATACCGAGTAGCTACTCCTTTACTAAATTAATACAGAATATCAAGTTGGTTTAGTCTTAGCATCACTGTCGAATTAATTACTAACCACCTAATATTTAGAAAGAGAGATGCCAAATTTTTATTAATTGAGTTAACAACTAACCAAGAATTTAATCATTACCCATCAATCGCATAAACAGTCTCATATGAATAACCAACGAAAAGAAATCAACTGAGTCTGGAGTAAACACTCAAATAATAATACTAGACTAAAATAAAGTCCCGATACAAGAGTCTGAATAAATAAACCAACATCTGAACTAAAACTAAAAGTCTGAGAATGCTATCTCTAAATGGAAATGCGCGACATGCACTAATAGATGAGTAATCTTGAGTAGTATCAAGTACAGAATGTGAAGGCGTCTAATACCAAGATTCTGTAACTTCCACAACAGCTATAGCACGTCCATGTAATGGAACTCCTATGCTTGGCGTCCCTGTGGCTGGGCACTAAAAAATGTTTTTTACAAAACAAAATAAATTTGGAAGAAAACAGGTCAGGGCCCGAGGTCAAAACAGTTTAAAATTTTAGCAAGTGTTTAAATTACAATTAAACCACACATATTATAAACATTTAAGTTGTGTACTCTCACGTGAGTTTCTCGCCTCTCCACTAATGTGCACGCTTAATGTATTCCCTTAACCCATCCTAGTTATGCCGCTAACTAACTAGTCTGTATCACTCCTTCTTTCACATTTTATCATAGGGTATCTATTTGTAACACACAAACATGTTATATTCATAACCCATATTCACGCTCATTAAATTACTTATCTCAAGCGTTAATTTAATTCTCACATTCTTACTCCATTACAATATCTTAGATATTCACATATACTAAGAAACACAATAGAAATATGACAAGTATATGTATATACACCAGTATAATATCTCATATATAAATCAGGTACCCCACAAGGATAGAACCTACGATACCCTCATACTCTGCTATCGAATGTCGGTACATCACGTACGTGAGGATCACAAGTTCCTAATCACTCAGGAATTGTTTCAGTAAAAATCACACATAGTGGAGGCGGACATAGTTCACATACCCATGGGTCACGCACATACGTACGCTCCCAAGGTCAGCAGACTTATCCATTCAGCGATAAGCCCTTCCAAGTCCTATGTTCTGAGGTGTAAATCTAAAGTCCCCCCGAAGGTCACATCGAGACCAGACTATCCTCTTACGAATGACCTCCCGTGATAGCAAGTATGGTAGGTATGTTATACACACAATAATCCATATACTAGAATATCACACAACAATCCATATACTAGAATATCACACAATTAGTATATATACATTTTCAATATAGGTGTACTCCTCCCCTATAGATTAAGTCTCACCCAAAATATTTACGTTCCGAATATTCTACGTAATATTTATTTGACGCGACAAGTCTCATCAAATCAATTTGAGTACCTAAACCTGTCACAAAAGTTTACTAGGTCTCCTATTAGTTTCTGATGTTATCTCAGTAACTTGAAGTCCCTCTATTACGGTTCTTAACCCTACCTCAACCTTTATTCCCATTGTAGTTTCAATTCGAACAATTTCTAACCGTACCTCACTAGGTAGTCCCTCATATGTAATAGTATTCAATCCCCTAAGGTAATCCATTTTTTCGGGTTTCAACTAAGACCCTATTGACCTTAAGTAAGTCCCACAATATCATATTAATCACCCTAAGAATCATTATCCGCTTTGGGATTTTCATTAAACCTTAAAGGGAAACAATTACCAAAAATCAGAAGAGGTAGATCGATCGAAGAAAAGGGGTCGATCGACCAGTCGATCGATCAACATTCTTGAGTCGATTGATCGATCGATCAAGTAGGTATTTGCCTAGAATTTCCTTAAACAGTTATGGGTTTCCCTTTTTTTACACCTCTAATTCTTCATTTCAACGTCCCAAACTCCCAACCAAGTATACTAATAATCTTACCAACATGCTTGCATAATTTCCAACGTTTTAGAATCATCAAATCAAAATGGGACATCAAATTCTTGGATCAATTTACATAAATTTTCATATAAAAACCCTAGTTCTCCTATTTCTTCAAGACCACTATATAATTCATTATAAATTCATAATTATCTACACATGGATCATGATTTCGTGGCTGCTAAAATCCCATAAGTGAATTTACATGCAAAACCTACCCAAATTATGATTTCAATTCTTTAAATCCATTCAATTATCATTATTCAAGGTTATTCCCCAATTCTAACCTAACATGGATGGTATATGCACTACTTTATTGCAAGTTAAATCACTTGCCTGGTAATGAAGATTCTGATCCTTTGAAGTAGATTGTATAAAAATGCCTCTCTCTTTCCGATCTATCCGAGGGTGGTGATGCTGGTGCAAAAAGTCCAAAGATGGTGGTTCACCTTTGGTACCTTCCTCCACTTCATCTCTAATGGCCGTCTGTGAAACATGGTGATGGAAACCTAAGGCTCTAACCTATTGTCTAATAAAGCTTTCTAAATTTCGTGGGTCACTATTCACTAAAAATAGAAATGACTAATATACCCCCCCGGGTTGCTGGTTAGGCTTAAAAATGCCCTGGGACCCAAACTAAACTCCCGGCTAGTGTTTTTTTACTATCTCAACCCTTCCGGACACGTTGGTGCACTCAAAATGCTCATATGGATGACATAAAAATAAAATACTTTTAAATCCATTAAACTGGGTCCTGACACGATTGACACGCGCATCCCAACTAAATTACCGAAACTGTCGTATTTTCAACTCACGATAATTTTAATTTAAATCTATTAAATTGGGTCCTGACACGCGTGTCCCAACTGAATTACCGAAACTGTCGTATTTTCAACTCACGATAATTTTAATAAATTCAATAATCACATATTACCATAATCACTCAGTAATATTCAACATTATCATCATATTTGAATACTAACTCTCGTCTCTCTAGATATTTAAATCCTAATTAATTGCCCATTAATTATCCCAAATTAATTTAATTAATCCCATAATTTAAAGCAATATTATTTAATTAATCTCATAATTAAAAGCCATAAAAATACGGGGTATTACATACTTCCCCCTAATAACGGAATTTCGTCCTGAAATTCGAAAAGTAAGGCATACCTGGAAAAATTAGGTATCCTCCGGTACTCAAAATGAAATATAAAGAAAGGTTCAATCACTACGGCCCTCGCTTCATAATAATGTTGTTGAACACTTCTTGTCACTCTATCATTTATAGCGTTACACCTCAATAATTGCACCTCACGTTGTGCTCTTACTTAACAACATTTGAATAAGAATAGCCTATACATCATTGACCACATTATCTCAATATTATTGTGAGTTCTCACCTCACTTCGTATCAACTCCCGTGTTTATTTAAACATAAAAGTATCACCTCTTAGGGTAAACCATAAAGCATTTGACTACTCTTGTCCGTTCTTTGAATCTCTGATCCCGATGTTGTGATATTTACACAAGGGACAAGCCACTTAATACTGGTTTTGATTATACCAATGTAGTCATCGAACTCTAATTTCTAACTGATCCAAAACTCTAATAATTCGCTCACCTCTAAGCATCCATAGGGAGGATAGTATGGTTAATTTACACCAAACATCTGTAAGTACCTTGTTCACTATAAATAGGTACGGGTGCCTTCGCATAACTCTACTATTAGGTAACATCCTCTCCCTATTACTATATTATACTTCACTTACTAGCGATATCCATAGCGGCAAAGAAATGGTCTCAATAAGTCCAAAATTACTTCATACGGTTCCACGAGTCGTCAATCACCTTGCGCCTATTCCTCGGGCTATTGGTGATACAACTTTCTCAAACGAAACTTTTCCCACTACTTCCTTATACCCCATATTGAAGGTGGGTTTCGGGGATCTCATCCTAGCTCAGAATAATACTGGGTAGGACCACATACTGACGCGGCCAATATCTAATAGTGTAAATCACCCACGAATATAACAATTTCTTTCCTTCTTCACAATTCGTTCCACACATTCGAAGGAACTCTTTACTCATCTTTATGATTGTAACCCATCAAAGAAATTTATAATATTGACTCTTCTGCTACTGGAATCATCGGCTAGACACCAAGTTTCTAGTTGATACACCTACTCCAACCGATTTCTATCTATAAGTGGTGCACGTGGGGGCTACTAATTATGTCCCACTCAACACCGATTTCCACTTATAACTCCTCCCATTAAGTGGTACTTAATAACCTCTTCTTCCTGCGACGTATACATAAAGTTTCGGCCCGTTCACTAATCACCACGTTGTGCACATCTGGACTCTTTATACCTTATTGGCATCCTCACTCTATTTGCGCGTAAGCCACCCTCAACCTTCTATTGGGTGGAACTCCACTTCAAATTGCCCATAATAGTTAAATATTCATCTTCTTAAGGGATACTCCCTTTTTAAATGGCTTCCCACTGCCCTTCAACCAATTTTGGACGTGCTACTATGATTGCACATGAATCTATAGATTGTCCATTTCATTATTTCCACAAGTAAGAATTTCACCAATATATGTCTCTCCTTCCGGTGCTCCTGACACCAGCAAACCAAGGTGTCCATACACCCTATACATCATGCAAACAGGTTTAAACATCACATACGCTTCATAAGTACTCCAAACTATTTATCGTCCCTGCATTTGCAACGTGGCTACACCAATTTGGGTATTCTCAATCACCCCCGAATTTAAAATTCTAAATCCTCCTAAACATCATTTCATCCTTCAACCCGCCAAAATAAAGCAAAATTATTAGTACTTCCTCACCATACAACTGGCTCTACTGGCCTTATATCGTATTTTCTTCTTTAACTTCGAGTTATAACTATATACTTACCTATCGATCGAGGTACCCAAATCATGGACGAATGGCCAAACATATCCTTACTACCAACCTTACGCTAAGTTTCATGCGTGGGATGTCCCGCAAAGCGAAATTCAAACAAGGAACCCCCCCGATACACTACTACCTAGCATTGTTGGTTTTCGAAATCCGTTAGGTCCTCAGTCTATAACATGTACCCCTATATTTCCGTCTCTTGACAATAAAGTTATATCTCCTTCCGTAGTTACACTTAAATAAGGAACTCTTTCGAAAAGACAGTGTCTCTTAACATTAATGGTAATCACATTCCATAAACATCATGTAAATCTAATCGGGGCTCTCAAAATCCCATCCCCGGACATACAACTATGAGTATTAACTTTCACGTCTCTAAAGGGTGATATAATAATGCACTCTTATTATTGCCACATCCTGAGCGTTAATTATAATAACCAGTTAAATCTTCCCGCTGAACGGTAAACCAAATACACTCCGAATCATATCAATAAAGTCCCTACACATACCGGGAACAAATATCCGAGACCATTATACTTTTCGAAGTCTCAACAATATATATACCTATATACAAATATATAAACGCGAGTCCAGACCTCTCGCAGATGGGGCCTCTCCATAACAAAAAACATTCTACACAAAGGTAGTAACTCCGATAGACTAGCAATAACCGCACACAATCGGTTTAATCATTATCATAAAACCATAATTAGGATAATATCATCCTTGTATAACACAACACTAAAACGAGTCATTTCAATAAAGTATATACCACTATCGATACACTCATTCATCCTCCGCGGATAACACTAAAGGCTATACCAGGGAAAATATTCACATAAATAATAACCTTGCCGAGATACTCACTAAACTCGTCTCTCATGCAAATATAGCAATAATAAAAATTTATTAACTCGTTCCTGTCACATACTACACGCATCATCATCTGAGGATATAACTCATACTTCTATCTTTTCAATCGTCCTGGCCGCTCAAATGGTTCCTAGACTTAACACACCTGTCCATACCAAATCGAAAATTTTAATAATTATTGCCCTTGCTAGACACCCTTTATTCCTATACTCGCTTCGAAAACATTTTAACGCACGGGTTTTACTCCCCACAAAATACCTTTACACATACTCCACTTATCTCCGATCACACTGATCACGATAAGGTTATCCTTCTCTCGGACGTTGGTAGTCTCGACTCTGATAACTACCTCTGTTGTTCCCTTAGCTTTGATGGCCCTAAGGAACACGTTACTGACTTCAACAACTCCTACTGAAATAACCATCGCTCGATAACAATTCAGTTATCTGAACCATTTAAACGGGTCCCTTGATGGGTCTCCCCCTTGTGATGCATCACTAACACTGTTTTTCCCCCAGTCTTGCTCTATCTAAGGAAGCGTTTACCTTCATATTAACCAAACGCAAAATTTTCATCATCTACATTGACCATCCAAGAAAAAATCCCCAGAAGTGTTAGCAATTCTTCTTGTAAGTTAATTTGCCCCTTTAATGTCCTCTTCTCAATTGCACCTACTTCATTCGGTGTAAGGTTTGGTAATTAATTAAATTTCTCTTTACAAAGTGACTTCTATTCGACTCTCTTGTGTGAGTTCATAACTACGTTCGCATCTTATCCTGAACATCTGATAAAGGAACTTATGGTCAAACCATACGTGTGTGCCTTCTCTTGACAAAAAAATCCACTTCTAAGTGTGGTGGTTGGCTCTCACCATTGTAATTCTGCTCTCACGTGCCAAGAAAAATTTTACCCTAAATTTTCATTCCTGATTAGCCATACTCCGGCATATGCCCAAACCTTTGGATATTTATCTTCGTTGGCTAACACACGTCATTTCCGCATTTCTACTATTTCCACTTTGGTTCTCTTCAACATTTCGTCTGACTCTCTCCCAATTCAACCTTACTGGGTGAGTCTAATTTGACCCAACTTTTTACTATAGTGGTTCTTGGAAGTCATATTATGTCCAAATCGCCTTTACTGTCCTGGCCTTTCGTGCCATAAAAGGGGTGACCTCAACTATGGTCATCATTTTTTAATACACCTTATATCCTACTGTCCGCCCAACTCGCACTACATGCTGCATTGTTCAGCACATGAACTCTCTCGGATACAAATAAGATTCACTATTATATGCATGATAGAAGGAGAACAAAATCTCACCAAATAAATCAACAATCCTAAACATATGGCTCTACATCAAAGAAAGCTACGCCGGAAGCATAATAAGTCGCACAGATCCTAAAGGACACTAGAACCTAATGCTTTGATACCACCTGTAACACCCCGTTAAATTAAATACCGGGTATCTACTCCTTTATTAAATTAATACAGAATATCAAGTTGGTTCAGTCTTAGCATCACTATCGAAAATAATTAGTTAATTAATAGCCACCTAATATTTAAAAAGCGATATGGCAAATTTTTATTAGTTAAGTTAACAAATAACCAAGAATTTAATCACTACCCATCAATCGTATAAACAGTCTCATATGAATAACCAATGAAAAGAAATCAACCGAGTCTGGATTAAACACTCCAATAATAATACCAGAGTAAAATAAAGTCCCGATATTATGGCTATGTAAGGGATCAATTATATAAAGATCCTCATTTATGTTTTCTTCTCTTATCTAATTTTGTTTTCTCATCTGATGTAAGCCATTTAGAAGAGGCAAGGTCTTCTAAATATTTCAAATAAATCTTCTATTAAAAATAAAATAAAAATAAAGTCCCGATACAAGAGTCTGAATAAATTAACCAACATTTGAAGTAAAACTAAAAGTCTGAGAATGCTATCTCTAAATGGAAATGGGCGACATGCCCTAACAGATGAGTAACCCTGAGTAGAATCAAGTACAGAATATGAAGGCGTCCAATACCAAGATCCTGTAGCTTCCACAGCAGCTACAACACGTCAATGTAATGGAACTCCTATGCTTGGCGTCCCTGTGGCTGGGCACTAAAAAATGTTTTCTACAAAACAAAATAAATTTGGAAGAAAACGCGTCAGGGCCCGAGGTGAAAATAGTTTAAAAGTTTATCAAGTGTTTAAATTACAATTAAACAACACATATTATAAACATGTTAGTTGCGTACTCTCACATGAGTTTCTCGCCTCTCCACTAATGTGCACGGTTAACGTATTCCCTTAACCCATCCTAGTTATGCCACTAACTAACAAGTCCGTATCACTCCTGCTTTTGCATTCTATCATAGGGTATCTATTTGTAACAAACAAACATGTTATATTCATAACCCATATTCACGCTCATTAAATTACTTATCTCAAGTGTTAATTTAATTCTCACATTTTTAGTCCATTACAATATCTTAGTTATTCACATCTACTAAGCAACACAACAGAACTATCAGAAGTATATGTATATACACCAGTATAATATCTCATATATAAATCAGGCACCCCACAAGGATAGAACCTATGATTCCCTCATACTCTGCTATCGAATCCCGGTACATCACGTACGTGAGGATCACAAGTTTCGAATCACTCAGGAACCATTTCAATAAAAATCACACATAGTGGAGGCGAACATAGTTCACATACCCATGGGTCACGCACATACGTACGCTCCCAAGGTCAGCAGACTTATCCATTCAGCGATAAGACCTTCCAAGTCCTATGTTTTGAGGTATAAATATAAAGACCCCCAGAAGGTCACATCGAGACCAGACTATCCTCTTACGAACGACCTCCCGTGATATCAAGTATGGTAGGTATGTTATACACACAATAATCCATATACTAGAATATCACACAACCAATATATATATACATTTTCAATATAGGTGTACTCCTCCCCTCTATATTAAGTCTCACCCACAATATTTACGTTACGGATATTCTACGCAATATTTATTTAACACGACAAGTCTCGTCAAATCAATTTGAGTACCTAAACCTGTCCCAAAAGGTTACTAGGTCTCCTATTTGTTTCTAATGTTATCTCAGTAACTCGAAGTCCCTCCGTTACGTCTCTTTACCCTACCTCAGCCTTTATTCCCATTATAGTTTCAATTCGAACAATTTCTAACCGTACCTCACTCGGTAGTCCCTCGTAAGCAATAATATTCAATTCCCTAAGGTAATCCATTTTTTCGAGCTTCAACTAAAGCCCTAATGACCTTAACTAAGTCCCACAATATCATATTAATCACCATAAGAATCATTATCGGCTTTGGGATTTTCATTAAAACTTAAAGGGAAACAATTACCAAAAATCAGAAGAGGTCGATCGATCGAAGAAAAGGGGTTGATCGATCGACATTCTTGAGTCGATCGATCGATCAAGCAGGTATTTGCCCAGAATTTCCTTAAACAGTTACGGGTTTTCTTTTTCTTTTTACACCCCTAATTCCTCATTTCAATGTCCCAACCTCCCAACCAAGTATACTAATAATCCTACAAACATGTTCGCATAATTTCTAACATTTTAGAATCATCAAATCAAAATGGGACATCAAATTCTTGGATCAATTTACATAAATTTTAATATAAAAACCCTAGTTCTCCTATTTATTCAAGAACACTATATAATTCATTACAAATTCATAATTATCTACACATGGAACATGATTTCGTGGCTGCTAAATTCCCCGAAGTGAATCTACATGCAAAACCTATCGAGATTACGATTTCGATTCTTCAAATCCATTCAATTATCATTATTCAAGGTTATTCCCCAATTCTAACCGAACATGGATGATATATGCACTAATTTATTGCAAGTTAAATCACTTGACTAGTAATGAAGATTCTGATCCTATGAAGTAGATGGTATAGAAATGCTTATCTTTTTCCGATCTATCCGATGGTGGTGACGGTGGTGCAAAAAGTCCAAAGATGGTGGTTCTCCTTTGGTAACTTCCTCCACTTCATCTCTAATGGCCGTCTGTGAAACTTGGTGATGGAAACCTTAAGGCTATAACCTATTGTCTAATAAAGCTTTCTAAATTTCGTGGGTCACTATTCACCAAAAATATAAATGACTAATATACCTCCTCGGGATGCTGGTTAGGCCTAAAGATGCCCCGGGACCCAAACTAAACCCCCGGCTAGTGTTTTCTGACTATCTCAACCCTTTTGGACACGTTGGTTAACTCAAAATGCTCATAAGGATGACATAAAAATAAAATTCTTTTAAATACATTAAATTAGGTCCTGACACGACTAACACGCACGTCCCAACTAAATTACCGAAACTGCCGTATTTTCAACTCATGACAATTTTAATAAATTCAATAATCACATATTACCATAATCACTCAGTAATATTCAACATTATCATCATATTTAAATACTAACTCTGGTCTCGCTAGATATTTAAATCCGAATTAATTTCCAATTAATTATCCCAAATTAATTTAATAAAAAAAATATTATTTAATTAATCTCATAAAAAATCCATAAAAATACGAGGTATTACAGGCCTACCATCCTCAATCTAATGGCCAACCTAAGAGGATGAATCATTGCTTAGAAACCTACTTGAGGTGCATGACTAATTATAGACCTAAGAGGTAGCTTAAATATCCCCCTCTGAAACACGAGAAAAGTTTAATTGATGGAAAGAAGCAGAAGAACACCACAATCACAAAAACACGGAAATTAATGAAGAAATTCTCTCACTAGCTCTCATTCGTATTTTTAAAAAATGTAGTAATGAAGTATAAGGTTAATAACCCCTTTATATACCTAGGTGTGGAAGCATCTAAATACAACCTAAGAGGATGAGTCATTGCTTAGAAACTTACCTGAGGTGCATGACCAATTATAGACCTAAGGGGTAGAGTAGGCGATTAAGTTCAGTAGAGTGGTGGTACAATTCTTCATTCCTTACTAGCTTAAATTTCACCCCTTCCATAATGATCTATTCCAACTCACATAAACACTTGTTGTGGAAGATTGGGGGAAAAGAAAGACAATTAATAATAGCCTGGCTATGAGAACAACTATTGCTAGCTAAAAATAGGATGATGTAGTATGCAGAGCAAGGAAGAACAAAAATAGAATTTCAAGTGGGAATTATGTCTACTTGAGGTTACAACCATATATTGTATCCCTAGTGACATGAATTTGTTCCAAGATACCAAAAAGCCATATATAGTATCGCTACTGGAGGTTTCTTGCAATTTACTCTACAAAATACAATATAAAGGCCCATTCTATGCCATTTTTCAGTAGCTGTAGAAACATAAAAAATAATGGGCCCAATCACATAAAATTTACCTTTGCAACATGGTAAGCAATAGGATAGCAGATGATCATCAGAATCCTCACTAGCCACATGAAATTCGAACCCACAATAAGCCCATATCTAGTGCATATGGCTTGTGGAATGACCTGATACAATAAGGGAAGTTAGTTCCAATCTAATAAATTATCTATCACTACTATGATAACTAGTGAAATTTTAGGTACCTCATCGAAAATAAGTACAAAAGTTATAGATAACACAACTGAACCTGGTTTCGAGTGATACGTACTCTATTTCAGGAGGGCCTTCTTTATACGCCGCCTTTTCAGTCACTAAACATAGTTTAGAGTGTTTCTCAATCTTTTCAAGATACCGATTATGTGAAAAGGATGATCTTCTTTCTCGTGATAACAACTCTGGTTCAAATCTTCCAAATGATACTTAAACAGAGTGTTAGGAACCTACTTGTCCATTTTGACATTTGATGTTAATAAGGCAGTAGGAGAGACACTAATTTTTTTTTGATGAAATATAAAATATAAAATAAAATAATTCAATAGTCGTTAAGCTTCAAAATAATTTTATTTATAAAAAAATATGCTTCACAATAATGAAGAATGCAATAAAAATCAGCGATGTCAATTCCTATGGATGTTCGTAACATACACAATATCACATAGCGAGAATAAAACAGAACTGATGTGCAAAATGTACTCAGGCTAACCCGAGTTGTACGCAATTGTACTTTAAGTTTGGACTCTTAGATAAGCAGGGCATCTATAGTATACACAAACATAGCTTACAGTTAATGGCTCTTCATTCTTCAAATTCCCAACAGTTGTGTCACTAATTTTAGGTGTTTCTGACTTTCCCTTCTCAATATCTACGTCCATAATGCATGGGATATAATCCTCTGCATTTTCCATCTGTAGCTGATGTGGTTTTGACTATTCATTTGGATGTCCAAGCACAACTTGACTTTTTAATGGCTCGAAAAATTCTAAGAGGCTTAAGATATCTAGCCACGATTCGCATTGCATTTTCGTAGGGCCTTCTTCAAGCAAAAATAAAAGCCATAGGCATCTTCGCCCTATACAAATGGAAAACACAGTTTCTTCTCAAAATATGGTATAACTTCAAAACTTATTATTTTCAAATGGCTATTTCTTCATAAACAAAATGAGGAATATAACTGGTTGCAATTAAGAGAGAGAGCGTGGATTAATTTTAATGATCCAGGGGCATAAATTCACAAATCACAATATCAAGCTACTATAAACTCTCTATCCACATCTGAAGTATCTGCTTCAAAAAATGTATAAAGAAACAAAGGACTCCAGATCAGCCTCAACTATTTATAAAGGTGTCTCCCATAATTTATCGCTCTTCTTCCTCCTGACATTACTCGTAGGTACATGTGCTAACAATTCAACAAAAACTCAAAAGATTTTGGCAATACCCAAGGTAGCCCAGTGAGAGACAAAAATTCAATTGCTCTGTTGCAACCATGTCACAATAAATGATTTACAGTTTACACTCCAGTTTTGCATATAAACACGATTTTCTTTAGTTATCGCCTGTTAGAATCAACTCCGAGATAACTTCCCATAAAAACAAGCATTTGAAGTGTTTGAGTGCCATAAAAATGCCCGAATTGCTATCCAGGTAATTATAAACCACTGAACATGCCACTCTAAGCATAATTACTATATCGCATAACATCTTCGATAGAGTACAATTATCTAGAGAACTATGCAAACAAACCTTCAGGAGTTACTTAAAGAACTAAAAGCATAAACATAACCAAGTAGCAGGTAAATTTAAAGTTTGATATGTAAAGTATTGAAGGTATGTATTACTATATTTACAAAAAGAAAGGGTATGTATTCCCTCCCTTGCTACTAATTTTCTTGTGGGATTCGTTCATGGAAAAAAAAACTTTGGTTCGTAAAATAGTGTTACATCATTCAGCAATTTGCATATACATCAATAAGCTATATAACGCTGTTTACAGGGGACTACAATTAGAGTCATACTTCATTTTTACCCAAGGACATTTTGAATTGTAAACATGATAATGCAAATGTGTAGAGGACATAGACATAAGAACAAGAACAGTGTCTTTTTCTCAGTCCAAAATGGAGTTTTGCAACTCCTTTTATAGCTATTTTGGTAATTGCTCATGAATAGTTACCATTAAATAGGCGTGATTCATTAGCCGTATCCATTGGATCATGTTTGTTTAAATCCAATTCAATCACATGTTCCAGATTTAGATTTTCATTATAAGTGATTCAACGCATGTGTCGAGCTGATCCAATATATTTTAAAAATATAATTTAAAAAACATTATTCACATCCAAATAGTCAAAATTCAGGTCAAATTCGTAGTATGAGGAATGCAATGGTCGAGCTAAAAAAGGAAAAGAAAAAAAATGTTTCAATAATTAGTGTTGGATCATTTCATTTAGTTTGCAATTCCATATATGCATCGAGCCATTACCAACTGCAAAGATAGGAACTTGGGTACATACTATTCGGTTAGCGAAACAAATATGGAATGCTTTATCCATCAGACCACATTCGTTGTCCTTGACTAAGATGAGACTGCACCGACCCGTATCGAGAACAACCTGATTTTACTAAAACCATTACCAAACAAATAGTATCACATTTAAATGAAGATAAAAATAGAACACTTTTGAGTAAAAACTAATTGTATCTCAAAGTGCATATTTGATACATCAGACATTCCATCAATAGCGTACAATGTCCTAGTCACGTTACCCGTCACTTTATCCCACAACGTAGACATATCATACGGCACACATTTTTAGCATCCATTGATTTCTGTAAAGAACAACAAAAGGTATAATGTTTACTGATTTCCAATCTATGGTACAACTGGTAATTTTAACTTAAAAAAACTGTACACTAAGAAGATATGTAATAGTTTTCATCACTATAATATTAAATGGATTGATATACATAAAACTGAATACGGAACAGATTATCGTGTACAATGTAGGAATATACTCTACAAAACATAGCAATTCAGTTATAATGTTTCCAACCCAAGAATATATGCAAAACTACAACTCAGCGAAAAATAAACTATGCCAAAGATGTAGCATGACTTCCAAAGTTTGGAAAATCGGAATTAATATTGAGAAGCATCATATTACCTCATATCAGTGCATGTGATCCAAACAATACATTTCAAACAAAATAATTTGTTTTATATGATAGTAATTAACTATTTCATATATTTTTGGAACCCATAAACTTAAAGTAAACACATATTAATCATAATACTCCACTGAATAAACAAAGCCCTCTAGAGTCGGTGAATTAAGCACATACTAATTTCCAGTTTCTTTAAGTCAAGTGATGGAACTAAATGCCCTTACAATGTAGACCTCAACATTAAGAGAATGACATAAATATTTTATCTTCAACTAATGGTGGAAATGATGGTATCATAGAGTTAAAATACTAAACAATCAGCTACTCCATCTTGATATAGTTGCGATATTCTTGAGAAATTATATATACATCCATATACACATTCCTTTTTATGTATATAACTCGATCATCTAACCTTTCTATTCAGTTCTTCATTTTTAGATTGAAAGGAGATGGTAAGTTGTTTCATATGCTTTATATTCACAATAAGCATTAAACCAGCTGTTAAATGCTCTTGTTGCACAGTTGATGTAGGCGTCCACCACTATATCACTTAAAAACTTATTCGTTTCTTAAAACTTTTCTCGTTTCTTTATTTTACATTCTTTACTCTTGCACATTATCTAGTAAAAACATATAAACTCAACTTATCCATCCCAATCATTTCATGGTAATCGTAAACTAATTTGACAACTATATACCTCTAGAAGTCCCTCCATACCACTTTATATGCGTTATCGCCACCCTAAACGACTGAAATCTAAAAATACTATTACAATAATAATACACTTAGATTATAGTCAAAAAGGACAAAAATCATAGGTTTGCATGCAACAAACATGTTGATCAACAATTCGACACTGAGAAAAACTAATTTAGTTAATCTAACCATTTATTTTATAATTTATTTTTACAATGCTTGGGAAAAACTAATTCTTTCATACACAAAAACTAATCCAAAGTACCATTTCAAAAATCAGAAAAACTTTAGGAATGAAATGTTGGAAAACAACATAGTTATTCTTATCTAAAGAGCAAAGTACCTATAAAGGCGTAGTTAACAAAGATGGAAAGAACTTTGCAAAGATGATTTCCAAGATCTCAGTCACCGAAGTGTGCATTTGCATACATTTCTTAGGCAAAAAACAGATTGTTACCAAAGACTAAATACAAACATCTTCATAAATCATGAATAAAAAATGGAAAAAAATAAAACAACTTATGAAAAAGGCCATAATCGAATATCTACAAATCACTAATCCAAATACCCAACACGAATGTTTGTAACTCAATGCCGAAGATCAATCGAGACATATGTATTGTAATTAGCATACATGAAATCATATGATTATGCCCGAACACGGATCCGACCCGGATATAGAAGTCCAAAACCCATTGGGTAAATGGGTTTTACCCAAATTACCATTCAACATAGCCCAATTAGCCTTATTTAGACTAAAGTCATCTAATCTTGAATGTAAATTAGCTGAAATATAGGTTTTGGTCTACGCAATTGCATTTGGTTGTCCCAAGACTTGTTTTGTGAGGTATTGGTTTTGCGTTCGTGGTTTAGTGGTTTCATCAGACACGTGTGATCGTTTCAGGTTTCGCCTTGATGCGTGGATGGTTTTTTGCTATTGTAAGTTACTAGTATTCGATCACAAGAAGCCCTTTTTCTTATTCATTCTAAAATAGCCATGCCTCTGACTTTTCGTTGTTTATTACTTGAATTTTGTGATGACTTTGCTAAATCTTCTGGACTTTTTGAATGAAAATCATCTTCCTCATCCATATCCACTACAATGACAAATAAATAGATTGAAGTAAGTCTACATGTTGATGAATAACAAAGAATACCAAATGATATGTTGAAATAAATTTGCAGGAAGTAAGAGCATTATTAATAAAAATAAAACATATGTTATTCATAATTTTACCTATAGAGACACTCCCTTGTTGTCTTTGGATTTTACATGAAAATACCGGCCAGTCCCCTATTTTCAAAACAAGGGAAAAACATGTATTTCTTTCCACTCGTCTCATGTTTTCCCTTATTTGCATGAGCATATGTCGAGCACCCGAATATTATCAAATTAGTATATGCGGCAGGGGATCTAGTACACAATTCTTTTAGTGTCTTCAGCTCAATAGTTGAGGATAGATACTTATTCAATAAATAACATGTTGTGTTAACAACTTCATCCTAAAACTCCTTGGGAAAATCTGCATTAGA
The DNA here is from genome assembly GCA_949130495.1 of Sambucus nigra. Taxonomy (NCBI): domain Eukaryota; kingdom Viridiplantae; phylum Streptophyta; class Magnoliopsida; order Dipsacales; family Adoxaceae; genus Sambucus; species Sambucus nigra. Next base: position 49,920,954 of record OX422208.1, on the reverse strand, counting down.
CTTCATGTACCTTGCTATCTCAATAAATGTCATGTTTATCTGCTTGGATACTCCATTTTGCTAAGGTGTCTTTCAAACTTTGTGATGTCTCACAATTCCCTCATTTTTCCAAACTCATCAAATAGTCCCGAGTTAAATTCCATGAAATTATCAGTTCTCAAGCAGTTTATTTTCTTACCAGTCTACTTCTCAATCAAAGCCTTCGACTGTTTAAACTTGATAAATACCTTATCCTTTCTTTTCAGAATCAACAACTAAACTTTCCTAGATAATTCATCAATGAAAGAATATAATTTTTAAAAACATGAAGAAAATTATGGTTATTAGTCATGCCGGTCTTATTAGAAATGTACTTTTCATATTTTTATCCATATCTACCTCAATTATGAGAAAAACGTGACAACAAGGTTAGGTTTTCCCAATCTTGGGGATTGGGAAGTATGAAAATCCTGGGAAGTATGAAAATCAATAATATGACCCCAAATTTGATAATGATTCAATTCATCTCATATGTACACCAAAAGAAATTCACCATAAACGATAATCGCCATCAACCATTAAAATATAAATTATAAAATGTAAACTAAACATAGATAACTCTTTAAAAATCATAGATAACTCTAAGCATAAGCAAAACACAACTAACACTCTATTTATTTTTTTATTATCAATCCAAATTGTCTCACAATCTACACGTGCACACGAATCTTCACTTTCATTAATCAACTCAACGTTTGGCAATCCGTTGGTGGCGACATGATTTTCGTCACATCCAGTAGAGTAGTCATCATCATCACAACCGTATTTATAAACTCTTTGTGGAGTCAGAAGAACAATTGACCATTTAGGATCGAGTTGGTCTTGAACATAAAAAACCTGTTTGGCTTGAGAAGCTAATATGAAGGGCTCACTCTTATGGCCAACTCTACAAAGATCGACATATTTAAAGCCAAGCTCATCTACTTTAATACCATTACCTTTGTCAACCCAATCACACTTGGAAACTGGAATTTTGAAAGTGAAATAATCAAGCATCCATATTTCACTGATGACACTATAGAAACTCCAATTTGAAACCACAGGATGCTTATCCTTTGCACTAGAAACTTGCATTGTTGTGGCCGTAATGCTAATTCCACTATTTTGGCTAACTCGTTCAGCATCATGTTCTTTCTTATGGTAATGACAACCATTAACGATATAACCCTGATATTTTATCATGTCTCGACGAGGTCCCCAAGCTATCCAGTTTAAGATGTCTGAAACACTGTTGTTGGGGAGATTTAGCTCCTTTTCAACCTGATTTGTCATAAATGTTAGTTACAAATTTTAATAGTATATTAAATCATCACATATTGATATTAATCACACCCTTTCACAAAGCCAGCCAATAATGGTCTTGTTATGTTCATCTTGTAACCATTTCTCATCTTTGCACTTTCGAGGATACTTTTGACTCAAGCTCTCCATATGCTCCCTATAAGGGTGTTAATAGAGAACAATATTTTAACCATTAAAACAAAATACAATATAGTAAATGATTTGTTACAAAAGCAATGAAAAGAGAAATTACTCGATATATGGTTGAACATCATATGTGTTTTGTAACACATAACGACCTGCTTGCTCCCATGACAATTTGTCCACCTCAATTACTTTACCACCCCCTATTGGTTTGCCATCACATATTATATCATCATCATCATATGTTTTGTTTCTACCTAATGGAACCCCAACGGCATCAAGCCCATGTAAAAATTTCATACAAAATTCAATTGCTTCTTCGGCAATATAGCGTTGGGCGATGCAACCTTCCGGACAACTTCAATTGTTTACTTGGCCCTTTAAGAATTTCATGTTCTTACAAACATTTTAAATAAAAAAATATATTAATAATGTTTACTTTTAACCTTATAAAGTAATGACATATTTTTATAAGCATGTGCAAACCTTTCAAATTCATACATCCAATGAGCGAAAACTGGACCACAAAGTTCAACCTCCCTAACGAGATGTACCATTAGATGCACCATTATATCAAATAATTCCGGAGGGAAGTACTTTTCCAACAAACACAATTTGATCACAATGTCTTCTTGAATACTGTTCAACTTCTTCACATCCACTTCTTTTGCATAGAGAGCATTAAAGAAAAAGCACACCCTTATGATTGAAAATCTAACATGCTTTGGTAACACGGATCGAATGGCCACCAGAAGTATTTGTTGCCTGAGTATGTGACAATCATGGGACTTGAGACCACACAATTTAACTCTTCCATCGAAACAAGGTTAATAAAATTTTATGAGTATCCATCGGGAATTTTGAGTTGAAGCAATGTCTCGCATACCCTTTTCTTCTCCTCTCTAGACAATGTATAACAAGCAGGTGGTAAATATGTCCGTTTTCCCTTATCTTGTGGTGCCAAATCCCCTCTTAAGCCCAATTTTACAAGATCAAGACGACTCTTGACTCCATCTTTTGTCTTACTGGGAATGTTGAGTAGCGTCCCTATTATGGTGTCACAAACATTCTTCTCAATATGCATAACATCCAAATTGTGTCGAAGAAGCAAATGTTTCCAATACCCCAACCTAAAGAATATTGATTTTTTCTTCCAACATTTGGACTTATTAGGCTCATCCGTATTCTCCTTAGTGCGTTTCCTCTTTTGTTTCAATTTATCCTTTCCCTTTGTTATTTGCGCTTCAAAACGACCCATCTTTTTTCCCCAACATGCATTAATATTTTCAACTTGCTATAGTATTTTCTCTCTATTCAACGGATTAGGTTGTTCACAAAACTCTTTCTTACCATTAAAATCTTTCTTTTTCTTTCGGAACGAATAATTTTGTGGAAGAAATCTTCTATGTGATGTATATACATTCTTTTTAGAATGTTTTAATAGAATAGAATCTGTTTCTTCACCACAAATTGGACAAGCATAGTACCCCTTTACAGCACAACCACATAAATTACCGTATGCAGGGAAATCATTAATGGTCCAAAGTAATACCGCCTTCAAAATAAAGGATTCTTGGAGGTAAGCATCATGAGCCTCTACACCTTCATCCCATAAGGTTTTCATGTCCTCAATTAATGGTGCCAAATAAACTTCGATATCATTTCCAGGATATCGCGGGACTGATATCAACATTGTTAACATCAAAAAATTTCTCTTTGTGCTCAGGGACGGCTCAAAGTTATAAGTTGCCAACATGACCGGCCAACAGCTATGCTTATTACTAAGAGTACTATGTGGGTTAATTCCATCCGTTGAAAGTGCTGACCGAAGTTTTCTAGCTTCGTTTCCAAACTCCGGCCACTTGTCATCCACCAACTTCCATGCAGGAGAATCCGCAGGGTGACATAACTTACCATCAACTTGTCTTTCGTTTGCATGCCAAGTCAAGGACTTTGCTGTTTGTCAGATTGAAACCACCTTTTGAACCTAAGAATGGGAGGAAAATACCATAATACTTTTGCAGGAACTCCCACCTTCACCTCGGTTGTATTTTTTTTCAACTTATACCTCGGTGTTCCACAAGTAGGGCATTCAATTAAATCTTTGTACTCTTTTCTATAGAGTATGCAATCATTAGGACATGCATGTATTTTTTTCATACCCCATCCCAAACACAAACTACGTCTGTATGGCCTTTTTTGTAGTTAAAGGAAATTCATTATCTTCTGGGAGCAATTGGGCAAATAATTGAAGCATGTTTTAAAACCTCATATCAGTCCACCCACTCTTTGCTTTCAAATTGAGTAGACTCACCAGTGCAGACATGTTCATAAACTTTTTACACCCTTTGTAAAAGGGCTTTTTGGCATCCTCAAGCAGCTTCTCAAATGATTTATGATCCCCCATAAAGTCTTCATTTATCGTCTCAAACATCTCTGCCATATCATCAGCATCTTTTGGATTTTTGACCAATTTATCGTGATGAATGGGGTCACCCATGTTGACATGTGAGAAAGTGGAATTAGGATCAACTTCCCCGTGCCATATCCATATACGATAACTTTAATCAATACCGTTCGCATTTAAATGACCTTTAATTTTTTTTAAAGTCCATTTAAAACAATTTCCACATGATGTACATGGACACCGTACAACTTCACTATTTACAACATTTATCTCTGCAACTTTAAGAAAATATTCAACCCCTTGCAAGTACTCGTTTGATAATCTATCCATAGACATCCACGACTTGTTTGTTCCCATTTCTCAAATTGTACCTATATTAAGATTGTAAATATTAGCTGTACAAATGTGATTTTCATATAAAATAACACAATCCTCAAATCATATTAATTTTTCATTTTCTAATTTGTAAAGTATGCATGTGTTTTATACGATTCATCTTAGTTTAAGTCACAAATAATATTATTAATGATATAATACTAACATCGCCGACACACATTAACTTTATTACAACCGATAATTGATAGAACGGATGCATTTTAACTCAAGCTCCGGATAAAGTATTTATGTGTACAATATGTATCTGGTAATTTCTTTTGTATTTTTTTGTGTATATAATATGTATTTGTTACTCTGTTGAAAAACAAAACAAAATCAATCTACCAGGGTCACATTTACCATTCACACACATATTGTCATTCATTAATGATAAATACTCGAAAGTGTATAAGAACACTAATCTTGCTTATTGAGAACAAAATTCACTTCTTTGATTCCTTTGGTTCTGTAGTCTTATTTCTTTCACCTTCCAATACAATTCACACCAGTACTCTTCTAATTAATATTGAAAACATGCAATTATGCTCAACATAACATCATCAATGCTCTTCCCCAAATTCAATACTAATTTTATCATTGAAATTCTATTATACGAACAATGGGCCTATTTACCAGCATTAAAATGATCCCATCACATTAAATTCAAACTCATCTAACCTTAATTGGATTTCATTAAAATCGCACTTTATGAATCTTATTTATTTCTAGATCCATACAAAGTTTAGGGGGAAAAGAGAAAATAGAGAAAAAAAATTAAAAATTAAGCTTTCCTGGCTACTGCCCCAGGGCCTGCGAGTGCCAGCAGTGGGCTCCGACTCTATGAGCTGGGGCAGTTTCTCTTGAGAACGGCAAGATTCAACAAAAACTCTTCGTTTTATCATTTTTCCCCTCTTCAACCAACACCCAACCATTTCACCAATACATACATATAAAATTCAGCATACATAAATCCATATGAGATCTCAAGATTACTTTGGAAATCAAAATTTGTATAAAACTCATCAATACCAAATATTTTTTAATGATAATAAGTTTTAATATGTATTACCGAGTTGGTTGTCAAGTATACATATCATATGCAATTTCAAAGGACCAAGATATATCAGACTTCTTGACTATGTCAAATACATATACATATACACATACATATACATATACATATACATATACATATACATATACATATACATATACATATACATATACATATACATATACATATACATATACATATACAGGTGGCAACTGAGAGTAACTTACCAGATAATGGAAATCGTCCAACTTTGAGAGAGAATGGAGAGCAGTCGTGATGAGGAAAGGAGATGAAAGGAGACGTGAGGAGAGTAATCGTGAGCCGTGAGGATAGGAACGCGCGGCTATCAAAATTTTGAGCCATTAGAAGAAGCGCGCGGGTTAAAATTTTTGGGAAAAAAAATTAAAGGGTCATGTTATGTATTTAGGTCAAAAACTTTTCAAAAAAATGTCATAATATGTAAAATTAACTATGATTTTTATATTTAGAGTGTCATAATAATATGTATAAAATGACATTTTATATTTAAATGTCATTTTAATAATAACATTAACCTTTAAATGATGTTTTTGTAATAAATGTCATTAAACTATTTTTTCAAGCATCATAAAAATGTATTTTTCTTGTAGTTATCACATATCCCCACACAATGGGAAGACCTGTATGAAGAAGCCATTGAAGTTATGGAATTCATCGACTTTACATGGAAAGACATAATCGTTGCCACCGAATGGGGGGCAGAATTCGGAGATTCGAATGAAGAACAAGCTTTCGAGAAAGCTGGCCCGGTAGCCGACATGTGTGGGATGATATCATTTGAAGAACTCCTCATAGAAATAAATAAGGTGGCAGAATAACCCGAGATTGATGAGGAAATAGGGTTCATGTTATTCCTTTCTTCAGTAAATCACATGACCATATCAGGGAGGCATTACCAGATCCTAAGCTCACTACCAGCCAATGTTAAGGGGAAGGGCGTTGAAAAACTTCCTATGCCAGAAATGACCCTCGAGGAGAACAAGATCCTCGATCAACTGAAGAAAACTCAAGCTAACATCACTATATAGGGGCTTTTCATGTCTTCTCAGTTGCACAGAAATGCTTTGATCAAGTTGTTCACTGAACCCACAGTTCCTCCCTCTACTACAGGAGAAGAAGCAGTAAATTTGGTCGGATACTTGACCTCTACCCGAATGCTATCCTTTTCCAAAGAAAAAATCCCCAGAATTGGGCCAAACCACAATCATGCACTCAACATCTTTGTCGAAGTTATGGGGAAAATCGTACCATTTTCTTTTGTCGATAATGGATCCGCCTTGAATGTCTTCCCATTAAGAACCTTCAAATGCTTAGGACTGAAAGAAAGTGACCTCGCTCCAACTTCCGCTGCTATACGTGCCTATGATAATACCCGTCGGGAGGTGATGGGATCCATAAAACTTGTAATAGGGGCTGTCCCTATAAACCCTGTCGTTGAATTCCGAGTTATTGACATCCCAACTTGTTTCAACCTGTTGCTCGGACGACCTTGGCTCCATAGTATCAAAGGTGTGTCTTCCTTACTTCATCAGAAATTGAAGTTCTTCGTCGACGGACGATTCATTACCATCTTGGATGATGCCGATAATACCGAGGGTCCAAGTACCATAAATTCAATCCTTGAGATACAGTATGGGTCAAATGATATGCTCCTATCAGGATTCCGGGTTAAGCCACCTCTAATCCTGACAGGATACAACTTCAAAGAAAGGGTTTGTCCAGAATATGACCCTCATGGCAACACCAATGTGATTCAGATGTTCAAAAACATGCACTTCATGCCTGGACTGGGGCTAGGACAAAGACAACAAGGGATACTTGATACCATTGAACTGAAGAAAATTTCCCTCCTTGTGGTTTGGGGTATCAACCATCAGAACAAGAGCTCAAAATGATCCGCCAGTCTTGACCAAAGAGAAGATTAGACTGCATCCAGTCTATCCCAGGTGACTCTTTGAGTGGAAGATTAATCAAAGAGGGTGAGGACTCCCCCATTTGTGGCTTTTCGGAACCATGGTATGACCATACAGACAAGAAGATGAAACCCGAAATGGAGATCTTTTTTCAAGACAGCTGCCCGTGGGCCGAAAGTTCCCAACACCATGTACAACCGTTCATCAAAGATACAGAAGAGACTGAGGAAAGTGACTCCGAGGAATCGTTCAACTTGCAAACACTAGGGATGGCACTCTGCATGGTTCATTTAAGCACTACATCCCTGGATCCATCCCACATGATTAAAGATGCTAATACACCTCTCCTCAACTGGCGTGTCGCGCCAGTTCTACCTATTAAATCCCAATGTTTACCCTATTTCTTCTTCTATTGTCTATCCTTGCTCAAATGCAATCGAGTCCTCCCTTGATGAGGTTCTTAATGTTGTTTTTCCTATCATTGAAATAAATAAAGATTTTGAGTATCTTGTTATGCCTTACATTAATTGTTTAGATTCTAATCAAACTTTTGATGATGATGATTTTGCAAATGAACAATTCTTAACTGATCTAAATAAGGTTAATAATAAACAACATAATTGCATTCAAGTTAATGAAGAAGAGACTGTTGTTATTAACCTCGGTTCTAGTAGCCAACTGCACGAGATTAGGATATGGGCTACCCTTGACGAGCATGAGACCGCACAACTCTAAGAATTGCTAAAGGAATTCATGGATGTCTTTGCATGGTTCTATGACGATATGCCCGGCATTGACCTCAAAATAGCTCAACATGAGATCCCCACTCTTCCAGATTACAAGTCGGTTAAACAAAGGTTGAGAAAGCTCTACACCGAATGGTCGCTCAAAGTCAAAGAATAGGTGGTCAAATAGTTGAACGTAGGTTCATTCGTTTGATCGAATATCCCATATGGCTAGCCAACATAGTGCTTGTGCCGAAATCAGGCGGAAAGGTTTGGATGTGTGTAGACTACCGAGATTTGAATAAAGCCTCTCTAAAAGATGATTAATCGTTACCCAATATCGACATGATCATGGACAACATCAGGCTCTCAAGTCATTCATTGACGGGTTTGCTGGATACAACCAAATCAAAATGCATCCAGATCATCAAGAAAAAAATGCGTCCATCACGTCATGGGGAACCTTTTGCTACACTGTCATGCCATTTGGTCTCAAGAACACTGGGGCTACCTACCAGAGAGCTTCCATAACCATCCTGCACGATCTGATTCACAAAGAAGTTGAGGTCTTTGTGGATGATATGATTACCAAATCCGAAACTAGAGAAGGTCATGTTCTCTCTATCTAAAAGTTCTTCGAACGACTGCGATAGTATCAGATGATACTCAATCCACAGAAATGTGTCTTCGATGTTACAAAGGGAAAACTCCTGGGATTCATGGTCAGTGAGAAAAGGGATAGAAGTATATCCTGCAAAGCTCAAAGCCATACTTGAGATGACACCTCCCCGAACGGAGAAATAAGTTTGAGGTTTCCTTGGCAAATTAAAATACATCAGCTGGTTCATCAGCCAGTTAACCTCCATCTGCGAACCCATTTTTAAACTACTCCGAAAGCATTCAACCAAGGTTTGGAACGAGGCCTGCCAAGAAGCCTTCGACCAAATCAAACAATACCTGACTCAACCTCCGGTACTCATGCCACCACAGCTTGGGCTTTCCTTGATCCTATACCTCACCATAACCGACACTATAACTGGGGCTTTGCTAATCCAGTACCTTGAAGATTCTCGTAAAGAAAGAGCCATCTATTATGCCAGTCATAAATTGGCTGGATACGAAGTCAACTACACTGCTTTGGAAAAGGCATATGTCACACTTGTCTAGGTCACCCAAAAGTTATGACACTACATGTTCGCCTTTCCCATTAAATTTGTATCCCGAATGAACCCCATCAAGTGCCTTCTTGAGAAAACTACCTTATCCAACCGAATGGCTCAATGGTTGATGCTCGTAGCTAAGTTTCATATTGTATACGTCACATAGAAAGCTATGAAAGGAAGAGCCATCTCTGACTACCTCGCCGATTACCCCATGGATGAAGGTGATGTTTGGATCTTCGAATTCCCAAATGAAAACATCCTCTCCACTGCCCAAGATAATCTCCGGTGGTAAATGTTATTTGATGGAGCTACCAACAAAAATAGATGTGGCATTGGGATACTTATGATTGCCCCAGATGACTCCCACACTCCCATCGCCATCAAATTGGATTTCCCTTACACCAACAACATGACTGAATACGAGGCATTCATGGTAGGCCTCAAAGTTTCTCTCAAAAAATGTATTCAATACCTAGATGTCTACGAGGATTTCACCCTTATCATCGGTCAAGTGCTCAGGAAGTGGAAAGTCAAGGACGAGAAACTCCAACCCTTCCATGCCTACTTAGAAGAAATAGCCTCCCAATTCTAAGACATCACTTTCCATTACCTACCTTGAGCAAAGAATAACATAGCCGATGCCCTTGCTACCTTGGCCTCTATGGTCGACATGCCCGAAGGAATAACAATGGCCCCTTTCTCGATTCAAAAGCAAAATAAACCTACCCACTACTACCACATTGAGCTCGTCATCGCAGAAGATCTCGAGCAAGCCAATTTCTGGTACTATGATATCTGGCACCTCCTAAAAAATGGTAGGTATCCCGAGGGTTCCAATAAGAAAGACCAACTAACCCTCCGAAGACTGGTCTCCCAGTACATCATCTGTCATAAAGCACTATTCAAAAGAAACTTCGATGAAACCCATCTATACTACATCGCATGGGGGTGACATTAAAGAGGTAATGTAGAAAATCCACAGTGGGGAATGCAGACCCCACATGAACGGTCACATGCTTGCCAAGAAGATCATCCTACAAGGCTACTAGTGGACCACCATGACCCAAGATTGTACCGCCTATGTTAGGAGAAGCCTCAAATTCCAACAGTTCTTTAATCTTCAGCATCTGCCTCCATATGAATTATACAACATGACTTCTCCCTGGCCATTTTCCACCTGGGGTATCGACATCATAGGGAAGGTTACACTGAAGGATTTCAACGGACATGAGTTCATCCTAGTTACCATTGATTACATCACCAAATGGGTCGAAGCTGAGTCATACGTAGTGCTCAATGCCAAGAAAGTGGCAAAATTCATTAAGAAAAGCATCATCTATCGATATGGGGTCCCGTACGAGCTAGTTTTAGATAACGGGTTGCATTTCGAGGTAGAAATCACATAAGTGGTCAACGAGTATGGGATCCAGAGACATAAATCTTCTCCCTACCGACCTCAAACTAATGGTGCTATCGAAGCTTCTAACAAAAACCTCAAAGACATCATCAGTAAGATGAACGAAAGCTGTCGAGATTGGGCCGACTGAATCCCTTACGCCCTCTGGGGATACCAAACCTCAATCAAAACCTCTACTGGGACTACCTGTTACTCTCTAGTCTATGGCATGGAATCAGTCCTACCCGTGGAGGTATAAATACCCTTGTTGCGCGTCATTCTTGAAAGCAAGGTCAGTGAAGAAGACTGGTGCCAAAGCCGTCTTGACGAGATGACCCTCCTAGATGAAAGGAGATTGAAATCTTTATACCACATACAAGGATACCATCGCCGAATAGCCCGATCATTCAATAAGAGAGTCAAGGACCGCGGTGTCCAAGAGGGGGATTTATCCCTCAAATAAATAATAGAACCCATCTAGGACCCTAGAGGGAAATTCAAGCCCAATTGGAGTGGCCCAGGATGTAGATGGTGATGATGGAGCAGGATCCTATGGTAGACATGGATAGGACTTTTGGAGAGTTTATTTTGTCAATTGAGTGCCGCAGCTACCAAGGCTAGAACTTCTTGACAAGAGGGATGTCAAGAAGATCTTATCCACAGCTACCAGACATTGTCAAGAAGATCTTATCCACAGCTACCAAACATTGTCAAGAAGATCTTATCCACAGCTACCATAGCTGTGGATAGGACTTTTGGAGAGTTTATTCAAGCCCCAAGCTTCCCCTGCCTGAATTGAGTGCCCCAGATGCTCCATGGATCGATAAGTTCAAACCAACTTCGGAAAAATGACCACACCTCCCTCCATGGTATCAGATAAGGCAAGCCACCTTTGTCTAGTATCCACTTCAAACATCTTGTTGACCACTCTCCTCCACAACCACTTCATATAATCCCTAGGGATGTACCAAACTCTCCCTGCAAACTAAGAGGGATGGGTCGACTAACGCCTACTCTCCCACAAAGAGCCACTCCGAATGCGCAGACGCTCTGTCAAATCTTCTACCAGAAAGAAGTCTAGTGTCCGAGGTGGAACGATCTTCTCCCAGCCAAATTGGCGCAGAATTCGACAAGGGAAATAGGAAGAGGTCTGTCTCAGACCAACCAATCGAATGTACGGATATTTTCCCAGCTCCAGAACCAAGGTATTGACCAATACAAATTTAGAGCCCCATGCTCCACGAAATAGTTCTCCCAGCTCTCAATATCCAAGCCAACATTAATGAAATGACGCGAGAAGAAGTTAGGTACAACCGACAAAGGATATTCAGGAGGAGTCACCAGATGAAACCTTTCAGACAACCACATTAACATCATCACGGGGCTATCCCTCAGAAAGTCAGAACGACCTTCTCGCCAGGAATCCAGGCCATTTAAAGTTTCTACCAATATCTCTCCCATAAGATTAAGACAGTATGGCATCTATAAAGTAACAACTGTAAGTTGCGGGTCCACCACCAGTTCCCCAGTCACTGAAAATAATTTTAAAACTAAGCCTAGAACAATGGCTCCGGGGTATCCAGCATCGCCAACCTTCTAAAAATAAATGGATTATAACACCACCGAAAGGGAGATCATTCCTCCAACGACCAGTGGCCTAGCCACCGAACGTGAAATACGAAGAAGACCCGGCCAATAAATCCCTGGGAGAATGGGAAAATTTAGGTAAAGCCAGAGCAATGCTGGGATTTATCCCCAACATGGCAAAAAATTCCTCATAAGTCGGACAGACTTCTTCTAACCCAAAGCAGAGTACATGGTCTTCGGGGTACCAGAATTGTACCGCCGCCATCAGTATATTCCACTCTATGGGTCGGTTACGCCATAATGAAACTCGACGTATGTTGTAAGCATCATAGCCGACATTATAGGAGAACATCGCCTCTAAAGTCTTGAGGTAGTTGGCAAACTCAACACTACCAGGGAGTGTCATCTCATAGAACAAGAAACTAAGAATGTGAAGGTGTGAGAAAAGCACTCCACTCTTACCCCTCTTTTATACTTAAAAACCCCCACGAAAGACATAACCCCTGCAGAAACCGGAGGGAATCCTGCCCCACAAAGTACAAAAGGCTAACGGGGATGCCCATCAAGACTTTGAATTGATGGGACTGGACTTGATTGTCGATAGGCTGGACAAGGGGCTTGCCGATCGGCAACCCCCTATTTTTGGAAATTTTCCTTTTTCCTCTTTTGTCAAAAATAGAAACTCATTTAAAATAAATTGATATTCTCAAAAGAATTTCAAAAATCCCTCGTATAATTTCTCACGTTTAAAACTTTCCTTCAAAATCCCAAAAATATCTCTTTTTACGGTCTCAGCAGCAATGTAAAAAGCACATGCGCATGCATTCATTCATCATTAACAGAAGATAATAAAAAAAAAACATCGCATTGCATATATATGTTTTTCTGTGTTACATCAAATTTTATAGAAAATAAAGAAAGGTAGCGGAACATAGCCCAAACCCACATTCTCTCTTTCTCTCTCTCCCTCTAACCTAAACTTCACCCCTGCGACGCGCTCTCTTTTCCCTGCGACGAGATGACGCACCACCGCTACCCGAGACAGACTTTTCCCTGGATGAAGCAGACGACACCAATCTAGAAGGAACCGGGACCACATCCCGAATATGGGTAGTCGCCAAAGATATCCAATCCCTGATGTCCCTCAGCCAATTGGTCGGCACACGAATTTTTTGCAAGAAAGGACGGAATCAGTATCAAAGCAGAAAAGAAATTAAAAAGAAAGAAAAGAGACGAACATAAAGGTATACCACACGATGAAGGACCTCCTATGTCAAGCCCATATCCTATGGATCCATCACATGAGGATGGTGCAACATAGGCACCATCCCTCCATCAGACCACCGGATGTTATACGAAGGAGTATTCAATCGCATGAAGGGAACCTCCGAAGTCGCCGCTGCCGCAGACATCGACAGACCACCACCACTATGGGAGGACCCCACTGGTCGACTCAAACTCGCAGGAGGGAAAGGCAAGGCATCATATATGTTGGGATCCATAAGCTAGCTCATCATAAAGTCCATGTAATCGTACGGTGCAGCCGTATCAGTGTACAACAGGTAGGACTCGCCGATCATCGCCACGATCCTCGCATCCTCTGGCAGCAGCCGCTCCTACCTCATAGACATAGAAGGCCACGCAAGTGGCACCACCACCTCCTCCTCAGGGATCTATCAAACCACCGTCTCCCCGAGATACCAAGAGTGTCCAAACTCATGCACAGTAAGCGTCGTAGCTGTGCGTTCACCCCAGTAAACCCCGTATCCTAAATAGCAATCCCCCAAGGGTAAAAGGTCACCTAAAAATCCCAAGCAAGTATAAGCCAATACAAAATCATAGTACACAAATAACAGAACTAAGGGAGGAAAATTCTTACCCTATCACTAGTCAGTCCATTCAAGACCTGACACACCGCCTCCAAAGAAAGAGATCCCGTCGACTGCCGATTGGCCTTGCGTCATCGATACAACCGACAGAAGTCCCCAACAGTCTCATCCTTCAGAGCGATCAACTGGGTATTACATCCAATCACCTCATAGAACCACGTCTTCCAAGGACAAGAACTTACAATAAAAAAATGAGAGGCATATGGAACATGAGAATGCATAAAAGAAAAATGCGCAAATTAAAAAATACCTCAAGAAGATACATGGCTCCATTAAAAGTCTGTCGGAAGCAACGACTGAATGCATCTAGAGAATAATAGAGGGTCTCCAAAGTCAGGCTCCCCCAATCATAGAAAGGGATGTTCGAAAACACCCTCAAGTACGGCAAGAACCACAAGTGGACGACGTCACCGTTCAATGCCACCATAAAGCCCCCCAGCACTAGCATGATAAATAATCGGGTCATCTGCCTCACCTGCAGCCCATCCTTCACGTCAACCACCCTACGCAACAAAACATCCTTCAACAGGGACAGTCAAATGGAATCCCTAGATACTATCTTCCCTATGTCACCGAGCGTCACCCGCACCGAGCGATCCACCTCTATCTTCTCCCCATTGCAATTTAGCCCCAGCAGCTGTTACACATCTATGGGAGTCACAGTCATCTCCTCGAAACCAAAATGAATGGTGTGGGTAGTGTCCCACCACCTCTCACCCAAAGCGCATAAGATTGCCATCGAACGAGGCATCTCATCTAGTAGAGATGCCAACATCCCAAAGCCTGCTGAGGATACCACCCAACGCACCACAGGTGGAAGATGCTCCTAGACATCCTTAAGCCCCGTCGTCCCGTGGGCACGCATGTTCTTTTTAAGAGACATCAGACTGCCAAAAGAGAAAAACCTTGTCAGAATCCAAGAAAAGAGGAAAACACAAAAAAGAGAATGCCAAAGTTATTTTACTTACATACCACCCTCGAAGAGTGATGCCATGATGGCTCCCGTAGCAAGGTCCGCTCATTCGCAACCGGCTTGAACGCATCAAAGGAGTTATCTCTCCCCAAAGTAAGAGGTTCCTTGGCCCTCCACTCCGTGTTTACCCAGTCATCAATAGCCAACCATTCCCGATGAACTACAGTGCTCACAAAAGCGGCCATTTTTCAGATCACGAAATGCTAGAACGATTCACAGAGGAAAATCGCAGAAAGAGAGAACGCAAGAAGCTGTGAAAATTAAGGGCATTCGCCCCTTTATATAGGATACCAAGGGTCGTGCCGATCATCACTGACCCCCCATCTACCGATCAACACTGCCCCTTTACCTTCCTAAGGCATTCTAAAAGACCGTGCCACTGACGAATAGCACCCTCTACACTATGCCGACCAGCACCCCGTTAAAATTTCGTACAAAAATTACCTAAGAATATCAATAAACCCCGAAAAGTCCTCAAAAAATTCCTAAATATCCTGGAAAGGATTTAGAACATTTTCACCAAGAAAATTTCACACTCCCTCAAGCGGAATCACTATTTCCCCAGCGGAACTCTCAAAAAGCCAAGAGAATCTCTCCTCGATGACGTCCTCAAAGGACCTCCAAAATATTCAAAACTGCAGGATCATATCCTATTTCCCAAAGGTCTCAAATCTCCCCAAGAAATACGTCCAAACCCTGGACCACCTAATCACTTCCCCAGCATCAGATTGGTTGTTCCCCAGGTACAGTCTCCAAAAAACACAAGGATTTCCCCAGCAATCAGCTCCCCATCTCAAATCAAAATCATGAGGTAATTTTCCCAGCAGAGTTCCCCAAAAACTTCTCACCTTAAGCCCGTATAATTGGCTTCGACCCATAGAATTGGTTATCTCACCTTAAACCCACAGAATGGGCTTCGTCTCGCAGATTTGGTCATCTCACCTTAAGCCCACAGAATTGGCTTCGACCCGCAAAATTAGTCATCTCACCTTAAGCCAATAGAATTGGTCATCTCAACTTAAGCCCGCAGAATTGGCTTCGACCCGTAGAATTGGTCATCTCACCTTAAGCCCGCAGAATTGCTTTGACCAACAGAATTGGTCATCTCAACTTAAGCCTGCAGAATTGGCTTCGACCCGCAGAATTGTTCATCTCAACTTAAGCCCGTAGAATTGGATTCGACCCGCAGAATTAGTCATCCCACCTTAAGCACGCAGAATTGGTCATCTCAACTTAAGCTCGCAAAATTGGCTTCGACCCCAAAATTGGTCATCTCAGCTTAAGCCCGCAGAATTGGCTTCAACCCGCAGAATTGGCCATCTCAACTAAAGCCCGTAGAATTGGCTTCGACCCGTAGAATTGGTCATCTCACATTAAGCCCACAAAATTGGTCATCTCACCTTAAACCAGCAGAATCGGCTTCGACCTGCAGAATTGGTCATCTCTCTAAAGCCCTCAGAATTGGCTTCGACTCACAAAATTGGTCATCTCTCCAAAGCCCTCAAAATTGGCTTCGACTCGCAGAATTGGTCATCACAACCTAATCCCTCAGAATCGGCTTTGACCCGCAGAATTGATCACCCCCATTATTGCTGTAAGTCCTCAGAATTGACCTAAATATTTCCTTCAATACCACCCCCAACATACCCCTTTAAGCCCTCATAATTGGCTTCGACCCGCAGAATTAGTCGGTCTCATCTCCAAGCCCTCATAATTGATTTTCACTCGCAGAATAGGTCATCCTCGTACTTAGGTCCTTAGAATCGACCTCGACCCTCTTGTCATACTCTCCCAAAGGCATCATGCGGTGTCTATTCGACGGCTATCATTTATTCTAAACTCACCCATCGAAGGGCTCTGTAGACACCCCCATTCTAATTTCCCGTAACTTCTCTTAAGGTCCCTAGCACATCCCTTCATCATTTCAAACCCAAGTCATACCCCGAGTACTGACCTAGAGGACATCAGAGGCTCCCAGGCTCCGTTTGACCAAAAGTTTAACTCTTCAGCTTGATTGAGACTGAATGAATCTTATAAGGGCACTGAAACCCATTTCCAACGATCCATCCCATGCACTATTTTGACTTACCATGCAGACGAATGACCCATTTTCCCTCGAAACCTAATCAAGAGGCCATCGGGCGCTCTTGAGCTCCATTTGACCAAAGTTAACTCTACAACTCGACTGAGACTCAATGAATCTTCGAAGGGCAACAGTCCACCTCGTGCGAGATTCTGACTTACAGTGTGGACAAATGATTTGTTTTACTCTGAAAGCTCACCGAGCGCTTCTAAGCCTCGGTTGACCAAGGTCAACTCCCCAAAATGAGTCAAACTCTTTGCAATTTTGAAGTACGTCTCCTCACCTTTCCAACGGTCCACCCCGTGCTCGATTATGACTTACCATGCGGACGAACGATCCATTTGCGTCCGAAGTTTTCCCGTCGAAAGGACCAATAAGCACTTCCTAGCCACATTTGACCCAAAGTCAACTCCCAAACCCAGGATCAGTCCAAGTACTTTTGAAGGTCTTTAAATCGCGCTTAGCGACCGATTTTCCGAAGGAGCCTAAAAGAGACTGCCCAACGGCAGGTTCCAGATCCTGCCTATCGGTAGTGTGCTTAGAACTTGCCAATTTGAAGGACCAGGGCTATGCTGATCGTCAATGCCCTGGGCCTATAAAAAAGAGGGCTTGACCTCATTGCAAAGGTGATCCCAGATCTAAAATACATCACTCTCAGTGAATCCAAAAAACCTCTCTCGAAGTCAGCGTGATTTTCCAACCTGTACTTTTCATCAAACTTGGTGAATTAAGTACCCTCCATCATCAATTAAGTGCAAGGGATGCTCTCCAACATCCAAGATCAAGCTCAAGATTTCCAAGAAGGTCCAACTCTTTCAACTCTCTCCTTAAATTCTCATAAATTCGCATTAACTTGTTTTATTACTTAGCACTTTTATTCTCTCATCTCACATATCTTAATATACTTTTTATCTAGTATTATTGCACATCTCTTGTTTTCATATAAATACAAACTCAAAAAAAAATAAGAAAAAGAGGATTTAATTATAAATTCCAAACTAGAATTCTCACACATTTCTCACACTTTTGTCATAACTAAAACAATTTTTTACACACACACACACACATACAAGAGAAGTCCCCAATTGGAATTCTGGGATAAATCCCTCCCCTCGTTTTGCATACGAACTACGTGGACTCTACGTAGGCGTCATGGGGTAAAACTCGAGACTCGAGTCCTTTTTCTCCTCTTTTCCCATTTTTCTATATTCTTTAGACTTAATTCTCTCAAATTCTATATATTTAAATATATATATTTGTTCTCAATGGCGTATTATTTCACATGCGTTATCATTCCCTTATAATGATCGACGCTAGGATAATCGCATAAATCCTATTTTCTAATATTACTTTTATGAACATTCATATGGATGACTCACTTAATCTCTTACATGATACAAGTCGATGATTCCTATCTCCACTATGTATACACATGCACACATATCACGGGGAAATAAAGGAAAATAGCAACAACCCATGAGGGACCGTAAGAACGGAATGGGTGCCTAATACCTTCTCATTTCGTAACTTAGCCTTCAGACCCTTTTTGAATCATTTTGGTTTCGTATGTGTCAGTATGTCTTTAGATGTTGTCCTTCAGGATGGCTCCCTTTTCTTTTGTCTGTTTTGAGTAAAATAGACTGGCGATTCTATCTTTCTACATTTTTCACCTCATTCATCGACGCCGACCGAAGCGCTCCCGAGAGGGACACGCGGGACCAAGAGGGATCCTCTCCTGCCACGCTATGAGCGGATCTATTCAAGGATGGCCACAATCCACATGTGTTCTACCATGTGTCAAGGTTTGGCCAACGAGGACCAGTCCGAGATGAGTCATTGGTCCAATCATCGAGCCAGTTTTTCAAATGGATGACCTTCGGAGTGCTAAGTATGGTCTGTGTTTACATCTCGGCCTCGCCCCCAGCCCCTTTGCTCATTGATGAGGCTGAGATGACAAATAAGAGTTATTTAGATCACGGATGTGCTGTGTGTCTTGAGTAGTGACAGGGGATGAGGACACTTTAAAAGATGAGGCCACTTGGAATTTTGTTGAATCATCCCATATGTTTCCTTTGATGAGCGAGCAGGGTCAGCTTTGTCCAAGTTGAGAGATATTAAGGACAAGACCATGCTTGTGTATATCAATCCCCCTAGACCTTGGTATTCAATTTAAGTGGAAGGATGAGGGGTATAGTTGGTTAACCCCCTTTGAGAGTGTTTACTGATCGTATGAGGCTTCTTAGGTTGTGGACCTATTTAGCTAAGGGAACTTGTTCAACTATTGGAACAGTTGTCATTTTAACATCTCTGTGTGAAGCACTGTGGACTTAACTCCTGTCAGCAGGTGTGTTGGTTTGCATGCCTGCCAAGGTAAGGCGGATACAAGCTTTCCCTAGTAAGTTATGCCCTCATGATTTTATGCCTCGTTTACTATGCGTAATCATTACTTCATTTAAATACCAAAAAATCAAAATGGTTTCTCTTTCTTCTCCATTCACTTTTGCACTGAAGCCTCTTACAACCTTAGCTTTTGTCTCTCTTTTGTCCTGTGCTTTCCATCTTCTTCTAGGTGCTCTCTTATCTTCTCCAATGCTCTTTTAACTTCAGGGAACATCCCATTGCCTTTACTTTTCAGCCTTGTTCATTAATTTTGTTATTTTTCTTAAATTGCAATTTTCGAGCATTTTTGAGTTTTTTGGTGACTGTCCAGACGGTTATAAGACTGGACTTAGGCGGTTTAGTGGTGGCATAGTGACTTGGTGTTGGTTAGGAGCATTTCTAGGTGGTTTGGGCCTTTGTTTACCCACTATTATTTTTACCACCATAACTCTAGTCATCTTCTCCGCCGATATTTACTCTTTAAGATCTTGGTGTTCTTGATTAAAATTATTTAAGTTTTCCCTTTCGATTTTTTAGTCAACTGTAGTCAAACCTTTAATTGGATCATTGTTAAAATCCTTATAAGAATTAGCCGACCAATACCCAACCCTTAGGGAGAGATTCCTCGTAGAGATACGTAGTATTAAAATCGAGGCTGAGGCTAAATATAGGGCCAGAGCCGACCTTACACATCTAATTTTCCCAATCCCCTTAGTTATCATCCTTCCTCTAATAGTTGAGATTAGTGGGGACGATATCTCTGATTACTCGCCCTCATCTTCTGAGGTTAATATCCCCTCATCTCTAAGAAAGATGACTATTTTGAGGAGGCTCTTTCTGTCCTCTCATCACATAATATTGAGTCTGATACTGTCGAGTCTTCACACAACCACCAATATTTTGTCCATGACATCTCGAACTCTGACGGGGTCTTAACACCCCCTATAGTCATTACCTTGTCATCCATAACCGAGGGAGAGTTCCAGGAGAGGTTCCTAAGTAGGGCCCAGGCTATGAAGGTTCCCACTGATGATTATGATTTCGAGGTTGGGGAATGACTTCACATTTTTTATGCCCAAACTTTTCCTTCCACTATTCAAGAAGTCGGCTGTAATACCCCGTACTTTTATGGGTATTTAAACTACACGAGTGGGCGTAGTTTAATACTCGAAGAAATGATTTGATAATTTAAAGTAAAAGAGAATTTGAAGTGAGGATTAAATATTAATTGGCGAGTATTGGATTATTATTGATGTGTGCTATAGTTACTTACGAGAATAAGTAAATTAAGTTGGATTATTTTATATCATGTCACAGGCGAATATGAGCAACGAATGATATTATTTTATTCAGAAAACACGTGTGCAGATGTGTTGGGTTCAAGAAGTAAATTTTTGATAAGTAACTTGGATGGGGATTTCAAGTGCACGGTTGGTTTTGGAAGGGCTAAAATAGTAAAAATGAAGTACCCTGGGGTAGTGTTTGGATTTCGGGGGCTTTTTCGACCAGTGGGGACTCACATTTATGTATACGAGTCAATTTTGGGTGTAATAAGGGGAGACCCCTTATTTCTCTCCTATAACTCGACTAGAGAGGGAATAAAGAAAGAAAAGAAGGAACAAAAAAATAAAAGAAGAAAAGAAGAAATGGGAGAAGAAGAGGAGATTTTCAGCCAAGCGTCGACAGATCTCGACATGAGGTCATCGGATTTATCCAACGAGGCAAGTGTTCAACTTGATTTAATTAGTTAAGTGTGTTTATCATTCATATTATAGTTGGTGGAAACTATATGAATTTGGGGTTTGGGATTCTTGTATAAAATGGGATTTTTGGGAATTATTCCACATGATATTGATGAAATCATAACTCCATATGAAATCTCAGCTTGAATCCATGTTATTGGTTTAAATTTGGTTAAGAAAATTTAAGGAATTAATTCTTGAAAAAAATTGATGGATCCTATCGTTTTACTGTGGTGTTGGGTAAATCTAAGTGTGTAGATGTTAAATTGATGGTTGTTAGTGATGGAAGTCAAAAACCTTAGGTGGGATGAGTGTTGGAATGAGAAGAAAGTTAGAGAAGATGATTAATAATAACACAACGCGTTTTTCGAATCGATTCGGAATTGGGCGAATTGATTCGGCACTATCAAATATGAAATTTTTACCTTAGTTTTAAAGGATTAAAAGAAGAATTAAATTGTGGATATTGATACTAGGGGATCCTAAAAAGTGTTCTAGGACTCCTACATGACAAATTAAGTGATATATGTGTGACAAATCGCCTAAAATAATAACGGGTGGCCAACCCTATACTATATTAAATCAGGAGTTTCAGATGGTCCAGTCTCAACATCAACTTCTGGTACTATATAATATAGGACTAACTACCCGAAATCATATAAGCGGGATGTTAAAAATTAAATAAAATGCAACAGACAACCAACTAACACCACTAAAAAAAAGAAAGATGCATAAAAGAAACTAAGATAAAGGAAATGCTAGAGATAAAATGAAATAAATAAATACAACTGAATGTACTACAAAAAGTAGACCCGAATAAGCTGTCGGGTCACAGCCAATGCAATAACTGAAATGGAATAAATATAAACATGTATATAAATATCCCTTGGGTACAAACCCGATATACAACATGAATCCTACCTAGAATTTTAAAGAAGTAGGAAGCGGCTACATGAAACATCCCGCAACCGTCCGCACCTGTCACGGCTCCTAAGACTCTGGATAGAAAGTCATCCGGCATCCATGCGGTAGGATACCTGTGGTAATATATATATACAAGGAGGAGAGAAAAGTAAACGGGTCAGAGCCCCGAATGTGAAAAATATTTAGCAAGTGTGTTAACCGTGCATAATAATTATCGGTGCACTTTATTTCATAATTAAAGTGAGACCTCTCTCGTGGAACCCCAACTCACCTCTCATCTAAAGGCACGCACCTATTCGCGTCCTCAAGTTTTAGCTAAATTACCCCATATTATTAGGACAACCTAACTTATCATAGGCCTAGCCTATACCCACGAGAGCTACTTTCCCATCATAATCCAAGGATCCACCCTTTTCTAATCCCACTAAGTTATGATTACCAACAGTTATGCCATAATAGGCTTAATGGGTTCCGATTTATAATTATAATGAATTATAATTCTTAATACGTTACCCCTATATATATATATATATATATATATATATACATATAGGCTAAAATATAAGAATTTATCTAAATATCATGCACATGTAATAATGGCAAAACTTCTCTCTAATCTCAAAATTGTACTACGTTTCGTGCGTGGGGAGTCTCGCAAAGCGAAATCCAAACAAGGAACCGCCCCGTTACACTACTCCTGACAATGTCACGACTAGAGATCCATTATGCCATATAAGTAATTACTTCTCTCAAATCTCGACATGGCACTGCGTTTCGTGCGTGAGGTGTCTCGCAAAGCGAAATCCAAACAAGGAACCACCTCGTTACACTACTCCTGGGCAATGTCGATCCTAGAGATCCATAATACTTAGCATACAATTTAATATTACCCTTACTACTGAAATTTTAAACTACAATATGAAAACAAATAGAAATCTCCAATAATATCCTTGGGATGATGTAACCAAAGTATTCCTTAAATGCGATACATCAACCCCCAAATAAACTGGTACACCACAAACATCCAAGATGTACCCCATAGAAATACCATATCCTTTCACCTAGGATATATATATATATATATATATATATATATATATATATATATATATAGTTATTTTATTCTCACCATATATATATACATACCATCATCCATACCCATGACCAAGTCTACATACCATATATGATGTACAATGGCCATGCACATATAATACCCAGATATATATAGCGCCGATAAAACTGCATCAATGCTATCATCTTCCCAAAGTCCGGCTCACGTAACAACTGGGTACCACCTGGTGGGGATCAACGACACCCACCTCGTGATAACTCACACACACGACGTCCCGAGAAGCGGTCATAGATCCAACCGGCAATGAGACGAAACATACCCACCACGTCTCACCCCAAAATATATATCTATCGTATAATAACACATGGGATGACTATGACCTAGGGAATATCCACACCCTACTCTATATGCCAGGATGCTCACCCTCTGCGCGGAAACTTCCCAATGATAGCATGAGCGGGGTATGCTTAACCAAATAAGTATATATATCGCTCACATGCGCAATATACATACATCCATATGATCCCATCATATGATCCAATATAATAAACCATCATATACAGTTTAAATATCCATACCATGTATGTCCACAACATAAATATATCCATATATTCATATTCATACATAGATATATGTACATAAATTCACACATCGCTATATCATTATATACACAAACTAATTCTCGTTCATATGTATGAGAT